>JAOTAY010066909.1:0-17611 GCA_025629805.1 Erythroxylum baracoense | reverse complement strand
AGAAGGAATAAGGAATTGATGATGAAATTGAAGTTTATGGAAGTTTAATTTGAAGATTTGGACATCAATTTGGTATGTGTTCTTGCAATTATACTTTTTCCTAAAAATTGTGTATTAGGAAATTTAAGATTCTTGAGAAAATTGGGGGTTTATGAAATTGTTATTAAAAATATTTAATTAGATGATAAATGAAGTAGTATATGTGATTAATTGAGGTTTTGGACTTATAATATGTACTTTCTCCCATTGGCATACATTATGTTTGAATTGAAAAACTTGATATACATGTTATTTTTTATTAATTGGTGAGATGAATATGTCTTAAATGTAGTATGAATTAAATTTAAACCAATAACGGAACCAAAAAAAAAGACATTTACTTTGGTCGAATATGGAATAGCTTGAATTAATTATTATGAGCTTTTATTATGAAATTTCAATGGAATTTAATTAGATTTGCCCTTAGTAAAATAGATAGGAATTGGAGGAATGTGATAAAGTTGGCATGCCAATTAGGGAGTTAGCAGTACTGCGTCATGATATATGTTATCGGACTGTATAGCTCCGAGAGCTCAGTTCCAGTGTAAGATATTTGATTTGTGTTATGACCTGCATGGCTCCAAGAGCTCAATTCCAATATGAATGTATAAAAAAATGGATCATATGATTTCGAGAACCCAATCTTATATTTTTTTCTAAAATCCTACTTATTTGACTCGGTGATACAATTCTGATAGATTTTACTTTGGGGCAATTACAGAAAGTAGATAAATACATGATTAATGATTAAAGAACTTCTAATGAAATTAGTAATTGAATGTACAATTTATTGATCATTTTGTGCAATTGGATATGAATTATTAAAATAAATACGTGCTTATATTTCATAACTTGATTTTAAATGCCTATTTATGCTTATAAATAAATGAAGATATTTATATGTGAAAATATTATATATTATGCATGTTATGGTTGAATTGAATGTGAAATGGAATTACTTGAACACCACTAAGCCTATACCTTAGTGTGTGCATTTTCTTTTCGCATGTAGGTTTTGAAGAGAATTAGAAGAAAGTTGTGATGGATCTACTACACGACAAGAGTCACATAGAGGAACTAAAAAGAATTGGAGGTGGATGCACTACACATTTTTATTTTGTTTTTGGTTATGACATATACACGTAAAGAAGTGAAGGATCTTATAGGATTTTATTGTGAATTATATATGAATAAATTAAAGTTATGTATGAAATCTGGTTTAGAGGTATTGAAATATATTGGAGGATGGGCAAATTATTTTATCAAGAAGTTTGACATGGAGATGGATAGTTGAGTAATATGCATGAGAAGTCTATTGAAGTTTCTTACAGGAGGTTTTAAGTAAATATAGAGGAAACTTTGTCTAAATTTTTATGAACTGAACAATAATTGCTAAAATAATGAGGTTCTAAATAAAAAATGTTGTAGTTGAAGTATTAGTTATTCAAGAATATGGTAACACTCGGTATGCCGATTCCATTATCAGGTATGGGGTGTTACATTTAGTGGTATCAGAGTCATTAGGCAGTTCTAGGGTCTATAATTAAAGAAATAAAGGAAAACTGAATTGTGTATATGCCAAATGAAAGATTATACGAGAATATGATCTGACTCTAATGTAGGTCCACCCTTCTGTCTGTTATAGATTGAAGAATGAAACTAGGCGCTCTAGGAGCTGTTGAGAGAGAGGAGGAAAGTCATGCTTCAGCTAGTGATACAAATAGGGGCATGGCAGGGCAGCCAGCACAGCCCGTACCACCACCTGTTAGTCACCTAGTTCCTAACCCGGCAGAGTTTTTCCAAACTATGGTGGATTATATGAAACAACAGATGGTTGCTACTCCTCTTGTGCAGCCATTATGTTTGAATTGAGAAACTTGATATACATGTTATCTTTGATTAATTGGTGAGATGAATATATCTTAAATGTTGTACGAATTAAATTAAAACCAATAACGGAAAAAAAAGATATTTACTTTGGTCGAATATATAATAGCTTGAATTGGTTATTATGAGCATTTATTATGAAATTTTAATAAATTCTTGATTTCATCAATAGTACTTTTTGGGTCGTGAATAGTGTATCTCAAGCTTAATAATGACATTCGGGACCCAAATTGTATTTTATTTTATTTGGCATCGGATAATTTTGTTCAAGGACAGCTCGAGGATCAAATTAGAGCTCCAAATGAATTCATTTTGATGGTTTGACCAAGAGTTGACCAATGATCAAAGTTTAACTCAAGAAAGGGTGAAAGTCAAACCCAAAACTATTAACGAAAATAAATGATATTAATTAAGGTCTCTATGTGAAGTCGATATTTTTCTTATGGGTATTTTTTATTGAGAAAAAGAAAGAATGGAGTAAAAAAAGTTAATTTGGGATAAAAAAAGAATTGGAAAACTTTTAATGAGGGACCACATGAGATTTTTGTCAGCGTCCTATTCTCTTCTTCTTCAAAACATTGTCGAGAATACCTCCCTCATTTCTTCTCCATTTTTCTTTCACTTCTTACATTTTCAAGCTAACTTTCTTTAGTTTTAACCCTCAAATTACCTATTAAACACTAAATCATCAACCTAGGGTCCCTAAACTAACTATATCAACAAAAAATTGGGAAAGATGAAGAAAAGGGATATGGATGTTCTTGATGAATAGTACCTGAAAATTTATAAGGTGAGTTAATGGAGTTTTAATTTTTTTAGTACATGATTTTGATGTAGTTGCATACATTGATGAATAAAATGCATGAAATTGAATTTGTTACGTAATATTATGAAGATAAACAAGAGGAATTGAAGGAGAGAGAGAAAGAGAAAGAGGAACAGAAGGAATAAGGAATTGATAATGAAATTGAAGTTTATGAAAGTTTAATTTGAAGATTTGGACATCAATTTGATGTGTTCTTGCAATTTTACTTTTTCCTAAAAATTAGGCATTAGAAAATTTAGGGTTCTTGAGAAAATTAGGGGTTTATGAAATTGTTGTTAAAAATATTTAATTGGATGTTAAATAAAGTAGTATATTTGATTAATTAAGATTTTGGACTTATAATTTGTACTTTTCCCTATTGGCATACATTATGTTTGAATTGAGAAACTTGATATACATGTTATTTTTGATTAATTGGCGAGATGAATATGTCTTAAATGTTGTAAGAATGAAATTAAAACCAATAACGGAAGAAAAAAAAGACATTTACTTTGGTTGAATATAAAATAGCTCGAATTGGTTATTATGAGCTTTTATTATGAAAATTTAATAGAATTTAATTAAGAATATGGTAACACTCGTTATGCTGATTCTATTATCGAGTATGGAGTGTTAGATTTAGTGGTATCAGAACCATTAGGCAGTTTTAGGGCCTATAATTAAGGAAATAAAGGAAAAGTGAATTATGTACATGCCAAATGAAGGATTATATGAGAACATGATGTGACTCTAATGTAGGTCCACCCTTTCTGTCTGTTATAGATTGAAGAATGCAACTAGGCACTCTGGGAGCCGCTGAGAGAGAGGAGGAAATTCATGCCTCAGCTAGTGATACAGATAGGGGCATGGCATGGCAACCAGCACAGCCCGTACCACCACCTGTTGGTACCCAGTTCCTAACTTGGCAGAGTTTTCTAAACTATAGTAGATTATATGAAACATCAGATGGTTGCTACCCCTCTTATGCAGCCATAACCACCTCTTCCACTATAGAAGTTTACATTGGAGAAAGCTAAGAGGATGGGAGTTGAGGATTTTTAGGGGGATTCATCAATTATTGCTCCAGATGCCGAGTTTTGGCTAATCAAGATAAAGAGGATTTTTTATCTTCTCCATTACACACTAGAATAGAGATTGGAATGTACATATGGTCTTCTTCAAGGACTAGCATATCAGTGGTGGGAGTCCATTAAAAGGCTTGTTCCACTATAGGATCTTACTTAGGAGTACTTTTTGTCCCAATTTGCAGATAAATATGTAGGAGAGACTTTATAAGGATGAGATGAGCATTCCTTCATTTGAACAATATCAGAATATGAGAAAGAGTTTGATAGATTGAGTATGTATGCGAGGATATTAATTCTTAAGGGGGCAGATAAATGTAAGATATTTAAAGCAGGCCTCCACCATGATATTAAGAAACTCCTTGTTGCATTGCAAATTAGGGATTATGGAGAGATGGTGAAAGCAACCTTAAGGATTGAAAAGGTTAATATTGATAAACAGAAATGGAGAAATAAAAGACAGCAGAAGAGGAGTGAGGGACAATCTAGTTCATCCTTCTCAACCAGTAAGAAGTAAAAGGGTTCAGGATCTCAGGCTTGAGTACAAACATAGACATCCTACTGCCAATCAGGGTAGAGTTAGAGATCAATGGTTAGGGCAGGACAACCGACCCCATCTATAGCTAGTATAGCAGGTGGGTTAAGACGTGGGGTAGTTATCCCATGTGATCATTATGGGAAGAAACATGGCAAACAATGTTGGAAGGTGATGGGAGCATATCTACAATGTGGATTTATAGAGCACTTTCAGAGAGATTATCCTGATAGATAGTATCAAACAGTAGTCAAGCAGAGAGACCAGTTCCTACAACTCTGAGTGGTAGAGGTAGAAGCATGGGAGTTAGTTCTGGAACTAGCGGTCAGAGGGTCACATCAGAGACAGTTCATGGACCTAATATCCGCACTCCAACTCGTGTATATGCTATGCGGGCCTGTGATAACCAGGATACCCCATATGTGATTACGGGTAATTTTACTATCTTTGACATTTCTGTTCATGCATTGATAGACCTAGGATCTACACATTCTTATATATGTATGCCATTTCCTGAAAATATGGGGAACTTATTGACAATCTTGAATATGATATTCTAGTTACAAATCCTTTGGGTCATAGTGTGGCGGTAAATAGGGTTTACGAGAATTATCCGTTACAAATACAAGGTTATGAATTTCCTAGTGATTTGATTGAACTTCCTTTCTGTGAATTTAATGTGATCCATGGTATAGACTGGCTATCTAGACATCATGCAGTGGTAGATTGTCATCGTAAAAGAATCACTCTTAGAACAGTTGATATTGATGAGATCATAGTTACTGGTGAAAGGTCAAATTTTCTCTTAAATGTTATATTAGCGACTGTAGCAAATGGGCTTATTCAAAAGGGGTGTGTAGCCTACTTAGCTTGTGTTCTTGAAGCTATAAAGGATGATCCTAAAATTCAAGATATACCAACTGTATATGACTTCCAAGATGTATTTTCTGAGGAGTTGTTAGGGTTACCACTAGAAAAAGAAGTTGAATTTTCTATTAATGTGATACCTGGTATAACAACAATATCCATTGCACCATATCAGATGGCACTCACAAAACTTATGGAATTGAAAATCCAACTGCAAGAACTTCTTGAAAAGGTTTTTATATGCCCTAGTGTATCTCCCTGTGGTGCACCTGTGTTATTTGTCAAGAAGAAAGATGGGTCTCTTAAGCTATATGTGGATTACAAACAACTGAATAAAGTGACTGTGAAGAATAAATATCCACTGCTTATAATAGATGACCTTTTTTATCAGCTTAAAGGTGCAGGTGTTTTCTCTAAGATTGATATGAAATCAGGATATTACCAGTTAAGAGTAAAGGAAGTAGATGTCTTGAAGACAACTTTTAGAACGAGATATGAGCATTATGAATTTTTAGTGATGCCTTTTAGACTCACAAATGCTCCAACAACATTTATGGATTTCATGGATCGTATCTTTTGTCATTACTTAGATCAATTTATGGTAGTCTTCATTGATGATATCTTGGTTTATTCTAAGAACCGATAAGAGCATAATGAACATCTGAGAATTATTCTGCAGACCTTGAGGGATAAACAACTTTATGCCAAGTTCAATAAATGTTAATTTTGGTTTGATGATGTTTCTCTCCTTAGTCATGTCATATTAGCAGACGGGATTAGAATTGATCCAAAGAAGACAGAAGCCATTCTAAAATGGAAGCCACCTAGGATTGCTACATATATTAGAAGTTTCTTAGGTTTGGAAGGATATTATGGAAGATTTGTTAAAGGATTCTCCATAATCGCAACATCTCTGACCAAGTTACTTTAAAAGAATGCAAAATTCACATGGAGTGATAACAGTGAGGAAAGCTTTAAGAAGCTAAAGGCTATATTGACTGAAGCGCCTATTCTTACATAACCTGTACTTAGTAGAGACTTCGTGATATATAGTGATGCCTTATATAACGGGCTAGGATGTGTACTCATATAAGAGGGAAAGGTAATTTCTTATGCTTCTAGGCAACTTAAGCCTTGTGAAAGGAACTACCACACTTATGATTTAGAGTTAGCAGCCATAGTCTTTGCTTTAAAGATTTAGAAGCATTACTTATATAGAGAGAAATGTTATATTTACACAGATCACAAAAGTCTTAAATATTTGCCTACACAGAAAGAGTTGAACTCAAGGTAAAGAACATGGATAGAGTTGATTAAAGATTATGATTGCATCATTAACTATCACCCAAGCAAAGCAAATATAGTAGTCTGTGCTCTTAGCAGGAAGTTGTTATCAGCTTTAAAAGCAGTAGTCAGTGATGAAGCCATTGTAGCTAAGTTGAGGCTTAAACCAAACTTGTTATAGCAAGTCAAGGAAGCACAGAAACAAGATGGAAAGCTAGTTATCATTCTTAAACGAATTTAGGAGGGGAAAGATAGTGAATATGCAATCAAAGAGGATGGATAATTGCATCACAAAGATAGAATCTATGTTCCTAATGATGATGAGCTGAAAAAGAACATCCTGAAGGAAGCCCATAGTAGTTCATATGTTGTTCACCTAGGGAGTACTAAAATGTACCAAGATTTGAAGACACATTATTAGTAGTTAAGTATAAAGAGAGACATTGTAGATTATGTTACCAAGTGTCTTACATGCCAACAATTAAAAGCAGAACATCAAGTTCCATCGAGTTTATTTAAACCAATAACAATACCCAAATGAAAATAAGATCGAATCACAATAGATTTTGTGTCTAGGTTGCCTCAAACTAGGAAGAAGCATAATGTCGTATGGGTGATTGTAGATAGATTGACCAAGTCAGCTCACTTCTTACCTGCCAGAACTGACTACCAACTCTCAAAGTATGCAGAATTATACATCAGTAAGGTAATGCGGTTGTATGGAGTACCATCATCTATCATATCAGATCGGGATCTAAGATTCAACTCAATATTTTAGAAGAAATTACATGAAGCCTTAGGTACTAAGCTGAATTTTAGTATAGCTTTTCATCCTCAAACGGATGTACAATTAGAAAGAGTGATTCAGGTACTAGAAGATATACTTAGGAGTTGTGTTATTGATTTTAAAGGAAGCTGGGATGAACAGCTCCCATTGATCGAATTTGTATACAATAATAGCTATCAAGCAAGCATACAGATGGCACCATATGAGGCTCTTTATGGTAGAAAGTACAGAACACCCTTATGTTAGATAGAACTTAGTGAAAGCAAGATCAGGGCCCATAATTAATAAAGGAAATCGAGGATAAGGTGAAAATTATAAAGGAAAGGTTGATAGTTGCTTCTGATCGCCAAAAATCATATGCATATTTGAAAAGAAAGGACATTGAATATATTGTTGGCGACAAGGTTTTCTTGAAAGCTTCACCATGGAAGAAAGTGTTTCGATTTGGTAAGAAGGGTAAGTTAAGTGTTGGTCCATTTAAGATCATTGAGCGTGTGGGACCAGTAGCCTATAGATTCACATTGCTATAGGACATTGAAAAGATTCATGATGTCTTCCATATGTCTATGTTAAGGAAATATCGGTCTAATCCATCACACATTATAAAACTAGAAGATATTGAAATATAACCAGATCTAACTTATGAAGAGAATTCGGTGAAGATTCTAGCAAAAGATACAAAATAGCTAAAGAACAAGACAGTTTTATTGGTAAAAGTACTATGGACAAACCATGAGCTCGAGAAAGTTACACGGGAACTAGAAGAAACCATGAGAAAGTCTTATCCAAGATTATTTGACATAGGTAAATTTTGAGGATGAGATTTTATTTTAGAAGGGAAGAATTGTAACACCCCAAAAATCTCGATTTCATGAATAGTATTTTTTGGGTCGTGAATAGTGTATCTCGAGGTTAATAGTGACATTTGGGACCCAAATTGTACTTTATTTTATTTGGAATTAGATAATTTTGTTCAAGGACAACCCGAGGATCAAATTAGAGCTCCAAATGGGTTCTTTTCGAAGGTTTGACCAAGAGTTGACCAATGGCCAAAGTTTGACTCGAGAAAGGGTGAAAGTCAAACCTGAAACTATTAATGAAAATAAATGATATTAATTTAGGTCTCTATATGAAGTTGATATTTTTCTTATGCGTATTTTTTATTAAGAAAAACAAAGAATGGAGTAAAAAAAGTTAATTTTGGATTAAAAAAGAATTGAAAAACTTTTAATGAGGGACCATATGACATTTTTGTCAACTTCCCATTCTCTTCATCTCCAAAACATTGCTGAGAATACCTCCCTCCTTTCTTCCCCAATTTTCTTTCATTTCTTACATTTTTAGGCTAATTTTCTTTAGTTTTAACCCCCAAATCACCTATTAAACACTAAATCATCAACCTAAGGTCCCTAAACTCACCATATCAACAAAAATTTTTGGAAAAGATGAAGAAAAGGTATATAGGTGTTCTTGATAAATAGTACCTGAAAATTTATAAGGCTAGTTAATAGAGTTTTAAATTTTTTAATACATGATTTTGATATAGTTGCACGCATTGATGAATAAAATGCATGAAATTGAATTTGTTATGCAATATTATGAAGATAAAGAAGAGGAATTGAAGGAGAGAGAGAAGGAATAAGGAATTGATGATGAAATTGAAGTTTATGGAAGTTTAATTTGAAGATTTAGACATCAATTTGATATGTGTTCTTGCATTTCTACTTTTTTCTAAAAGTTGTGTATTAGAAAATTTATGGTTTTTGAGAAGATTGGGGGGTTTATGAAATTGTTGTTAAAAATATTTAATTAGATGTTAAATGAAGTAGTATATGTGATTAATTGAGATTTTGGACTTATAATTTGTACTTTCCCCATTGGCATACATTATGTTTGAATTGAGAAACTTGATGTACATGTTATTTTTTATTAATTGGTGAGATGAATATGTCTTAAATGTTGTATGAATTAAATTAAAACCAATAACAGAAGAAAAAAAGACATTTACTTTGGCCGAATATAGAATAGCTTGAATTGGTTATTATTAGCTTTCATTATGAAAGTTCAACGGAATTTAATTAGATTTGCCTCTAGTAAAATAGATAGGTATTGGAGGGATGTGATAAGGTTGACGTGCCAATTAGGAAGTTAGCAGTGCTGCGTCATGATATATGTTATCAGACTGTATGGCTCCGAGAGCTCAGTTCCTGTGTAAGACATTTGATTTGTGTTATGAAGTGCATGGCTCTGAGAGCTTAGTTCCAATATGGATGTATAAAAGAATGGATCGTATAGTTTCGAGAACCCAATCTTGTATTTTTTTAAAATCCCGCATATCTGGCTCGGTGATACAATTATGATGGATTTTACTTTAGGGTAATTACAGAAAGTAGATAAATACATGATTAATGATTAAAGAACATCCAATGAAATTATTAATTGAATGTTCAATTTATTGATCATTGTGAAATAAGATATGAATTATTAAAATAAATACATGCTTGGATTTCAAAACTTGATTTTAAATACATATTTATGCTTATAAATAAATGAAGATATTTATATGTGAAAATATTGTATATTATGCATGTTATAGTTGAATTGAATGTGAAATGGAATTGCTCGAATACCACTAAGCATATAGCTTAGCGTGTGGATTTTCTTTCCACGCGTAGGTTTTGAAGAGAATTAAAAGAAAGTTGTGGTGGATCTACTACAAGACAAGAGTCAAATGGAGGAACTCGAAGAATTAAAGGTGGATGTACTACAAATTTTTATTTTATTTTTGGTTATGACATGTACACGTAAAGAAGTGAAGGACCTTACAAGATTTTATTGTGAATTATATATGAATAAATGAAAGTTATGTATGAAATCTGATTTAGATGTGTTGAAATATATTAGAGGATGGGTAAATTATTTTGTCAAGTAGTTTGAGATGGAGATGGATAATTGAGTAACATGCATGAGAAGTGTATTGAAGTTTCTTGCAAGAGGTTTTAAGTAAATATAGAGGAAACTTTGTCTACATTTTTATAAAGTGAATAATAATTGCTAGAATAATGAGGTTTTAAATAAAAAATGTCGTAGTTGAAGTATTAGGTATTTAAGAATATGGTAACACTCAGTATGCTGATTTCATTATCGAGTATTGGATGTTACATAGTGGGCAAGGTGGTGAGTGAACAGACAGTGGCCAAAGATGGCTTACTTTTACGACGGGTGAAATTAGATGGATTAGTTTTCATGTTTACATACATTACTCATGATTATTTATTTTAATTTTCTTAATTAAAGTTTATTTATTTTAATTTTCTAGAGGCTTTCATCAAGCTGAAGAGTCCAACGATAAATGACAGTAAAAATCTACAAATGGGCGGGATCCTCTCGACCAATTTGTCTAACTTCTGTTCGTGATGTATTTGTTGGGACTTACAATGTAAAGTTGAGAGTAGGACTTAATTTAGGTATCACAATTTTCTAAAAATATTTGGTTACACCTTCTATTATTAATTTTAGTAGCTGTTTTTCAGAGAAAATAAAATTTTATTTAGTTATTAATATCGCTACACTTTTATTATCAATAATTAATTAATTAATTGTTTAAATAAATAATCATATAAGGAAAATTTTGTAAATTAATATTTATTTATTTTTAAAAAATTTATTATTTATAAATAAATATTTGATACTTTATGACAATTAGTTTTAGAAATATTTTTTTAAATTTTAAATTCATATATTTTTAAATTTTAAATGTATTTATTAAATAATTATTAATCTAAAATTAATTTCGAACTTTAATGATAATTTTGATTTTAAATTTTAAATTTTAGTTATAAAAATCACTAAATGTTTTTTTGTTATTTTAAATGTGTTTATGATTACGAGACATCTTATAATTTAATTTTTTAAAAATATTTTTAAAATTTAAATTGCTTTAAAAATATGTTATAATATTGAAATATATATAAAAAGGATTTTTTCTCAATTTTTAATTTTCTAAAACAAAATTATTATATAATTAATTATGAATAAAATATGTATCTGAGTGGACAATGAACAATCCTGCGCTGAAATCGACCTAAACATCAGCTACGATATGCTGAAGTAATGTCACCAAAGTATTGTAATTAGTAGATTTTAGAAGTAGTTTTTTTTTTTTGCAAAAGAAGCTCATTTTTTAAATTGATTTAATTATTTAAATTATGAAAATAGTTTATAGGGTTAAAAACTCTAAATAATAATTTTTATAAATTTTAATAGTGATTTATATTAAAATAATTTGACATAAATTTCGTAAAAGTTTTAACTAATAATTTATTATTTTAAAAATTAATAAAATTATAAAGGAACTTATACAGTTTTATGGTGAGTTTGAAAATAGAGTAGTATCAAATAACCCTTAGAAAGAAACCGATAATGTCCATGAGTTCATGAAAAGAAAAAAAAAGGCTAGGAGATTATGCATAAACGTCCTCACTCAAACTAATCACATAGGTTTGTTGCAACTTCAAATTCTAGGAAAAATTTATTCATTTTCTATTAAATCTAGTAAACAAACCGACATTAGTTTAGTATCGATATAATCAAATTTTGAATTGTTTAAATATAACTGAACTAAATTTAAGTAGAAAAGATCAAATAAGGCTAACATGACCCACTACTAAGTATGATAATCTGACTTGACCTAACCTTAGGAATATGCATGGCTTGAGTCTGAGTTCAAACCCGAGTAGACCTCCCAAAATGATATTATTTTGGACAAGTTTTCCAAAACAACATTGTTATGTTCTTCAGTTTTTTTAAAAAATTTAAGGCTAAAATAATGTCGATTTAGGTCAACATCTTTAGTTTCTTTAAATTTAAGACTAAAATAATGTTGTTTTGGGAAGTTTACTCAAAACAACATTGTTTTGGTGGATAATTGGATCGTTAAGAATTTATGGACTAGACCTCAAACTAACCCCTCAAGCTTGAATCAGACCTAAAATTCAATTAAGTCGAGCCTCACCCGGTGACTTCAAGCTAAGCCCTATTTCCAAGCCGACCAACCTATGACAAGAAGTTAAATACCAATAATAGATTTATTTTTCAAATGTTTAATTATTTTTCAAGGCAAAAGTAAAATAAATCATTTGATGCTTACTTTGCTGATGCCTAATTTTTGTTACACAATTATAAGATAAGTGCCAGACCTTTAAGTTTAGATTGTGGAATCCTGTAAGTGTTAACAAGCTTTGGCCGATGCTTGACACTAGAGATGATGGAAAAAGGCAGAGACTTATGAGTAGGAAAGGACAAGTGGGCATCATTGATCATAACTTGAGAGTAGGCAAGCATTGGTGCTCATTGGTAGAAACCTTTGACAAGATGTAAGATTTGAATGTGATGCCAAAAGATGATGGCACAACTAAATCATGTTGAGTCTGATGTTGCAAGAAGGAACTTAACTTCAACAAGGAGGTCCAAAGGTATATAAACATTCAAGTTTTCATATACAATGACTCAGATTTTGGTTAACTTAGGTCATGGAGCAATGAGACTACACTATGGACGTGCTTGGATGGATCAGGCACAAAGATGGCTTGAAATGTCTAAATAGAAGGCTTATTGAGACACTTTACTTCAAGATGTAATGATATGACGACATATGGAAACAATATACATGGTAATAGCCTGAAAAAATGGATGCACAACCTTACAAAGCAGGAACACTTCTTTAACTAGTGGGAAAGTGGGAAGGATGACATGCAACTGATAGACATCTTTCAAACACTTATCTCATATGCAAAAGTGGGGTTAATGGCTAAAATTGGATAACTCCCCATTAACTTAGTGGAGTTAGTAAAAACATTTCCCTACTTCTTAGTGGAGTTAATGGAGAAAATGAGTAGTTTTAGCTTTTTTGATCCCTAAGTTCTTGTAAGCCTATATAAAAGCATTCTTTACAGTTTATTTGTGTGCAGCGTTATACATCCAATCATCTGTAAGAGAGTTGAGAGCTTTGAGAGAAAGTCCTTTATAAGAGCTTTAAGTCAGGTATTCTCGTAGAGTTCTTCAAGTTGCAAGAAACTTAAATTCCTTTGTATTCTATCTTTGAGATTTGATTAATAAAATGTTAGCTTTGTCGCAACTCTCTTGTTTATCCCATTATTATTTATGTAAAATACTTATGTCATGAGAGTGTAGTGAAATACTTAAACACGAGTGACGTGAGGCATTCAAAAACAAACATAATTGTTAGTTGACAATCACGAAGGGAAGGCTAAGTTGAGCTTTGTGACTTAAACTTGACCACAACATAAGGACTTTGCCAAAATCATCCTAATTTTGTGGCGAACAAGCCCCTATGATAACTGATATTAGAACCTTGTTTAGAGAAAAATGGTCGGTGGAAATAATTTGACGGATATAGTTGCTCGATTAGAGGCAATCATTGGTCCTTTAGTCTTAATGAATGAGAGAGTGATTCCTTTCTTGTAACATTTTGAAGTTACAAATTTTGAGTTTCAAGAGACGAGGAAGGAACTTGAGGAATATATAAAGGCTCATGAAGAGATGAGCTAGGACATATTGGTGCCTAAACATGCTATGTCTAGGCATAAATTGGGAGTTTAATTAGAGAGCGCTTAGGTGAAAGTGTGTAAACCCTAAGTTTTTCATGGCAAGTGAATTATCAAGAAGCTCAAAAATTTCTTATGGAACATGGAACAATACTTTATAGGTGTAAAGGTATCTAATTCGGAGAAGGTGTCTACCATGACTATATATATATAGTGGACAATGCAAAGCTAAGGTGGAGAATGAACATCTCTAATGACATCAATATGGGTAGACCTCCCATCGACACTTGGGAGAATATAAAGAAGCTAACATACTAATTTCTCCCCAAAACAGTTTATGACTTATGAGGAAAGCTTTGAAAAAGTTAAAACAAGATGGTTCGATGCGTGAGAATATAAGGAAATTCACATATTTGATATTGGACATGCAAAACATGTAGGAAGAAGACAAGTTGTCCAACTTCATAAGCTTCTTGAAAGGTTAGATATAAATGGAGCTCCGAAGATAGAAAATGAGAGACCTCTCTAACGTAATAGTGGTTGTAGATGCTTTGGTGGGTTATAAATGCCATTAACCATTTAAACTAGCAATAAGGGCAAAATGAATGGTGGCACACATAATGGTTTGGAGAAAGGCAAGGAGAAGGTATATGAATATTTTTAATATAAGTTTAAGAAATAAACAAAATGAGATATTGCTTTTTTCATTTATGAAGGGTAACATTTTGCTCCTGAATGCCTAAATTGGAAGGCGGCTGGGGAACAAATCAATTCCATGGTCAGTATGGATTAAGAGAAAGGAGGTGAAACCTACAGGAGAAGTCTACCTCAATAATTATGCTATGATGGATGCAATTGACCTCAACGATAAAAAAAAAGGTTTTGTCATAACTCTCTTGTTTGTCCCTTTTAATTGCTTGTTAAAAACACTTGTGTTGTGATAGTAGAGTAAAATATTAAACACGAGTGACATGAGGCGTTCAAAAACATATGAAATTATTGGTCAATGATCATGAAGGGATGGTTGAATTGTGCTTTGCGACTTAAGCCTCATTACTATATAAGGACTTTGGCAAAATTATTCTAGTTCCTTTATACCTGAAAAAGTCCATTTGATGATAAATATCACATAGTTTCTCGTATATAAAACCTACTTTTCAATAGAAGATTGTTTTAAGTAGAGCAATTGAGGTATATGTTAGTTATAAGCCTTGATAAATTTAAAAAGGTTTCAATACTTACAATGCAACATTCAGTGGATACATCACTATTAAGCTTAAGGATCAAAATATTAAGCAACATTACTGATAACTCTATAGGCTTCATAAACTTCCTATATAAACCAACCCCATTAGCCAATCATTGAAGCTCTTGCAATTTTGGTTGTTTATAATTCTAATCCCTTTGTCCCTAAAATCTATAGTAACAAAGGAATCGGGTGGAATGAACCTAAATTTTCAGCTCCTAACAAGTCCTCCTTTATCTTGCTCTTTAACTTCATCGACCAATAAGATAGGGCCATATGATTCTTGCTCCTAAGTTTGATCTAAATGGAAACTCATAAAACCTTGAATTTTCTTGCATAAGGACGCTATTCAATACCCCATTTTGAAATAATTGAAAATATCATATTTCCTATAGAGTTTATGACATGGAAATTATACATATTAAAAATTTAACCAAGTAAGGTTAGTATTGGTTATGGTTATCAATATTAGTCTGATTTAATATATAATTAACATATTAGATTTAAGTTTTTTAGGATTTGGACTGGCTTAAATTTAGAGACCTAACTTCAATAGTTAAGTCAGATTAGTATAAAATATCATTGTTTTGGTATATTGACCTAAACGAGATTGTTTGATCTTATAAATTCTTCAACATATTGATCAAATGATATCATTGTAATCAATTATATCAAAATTACATCATTTTAATTTATGCTCAAATTTAACCCATTCAAATTTTTTTCAATTTCATTTTTGAATTTAAAATTTTTCATTTTTTTGTATATTCAAATAAATTGATTTCAAGGTTGACTGACTTTGTCTTTGTTGTCCAAATGAACACAAACTTTATTTTGAAAATTTGTTGTTTATACACTAATATAACATCAAAGCCTCTTTTATCATTTGGGACAATAAAAGTGGCATAAACTTTTTATTATAAATGGGCTTTCAATGATGAAGTCCATGTCGATTTGAATTAAGAAAAAATAGGTTAAGTTAGACTTGATTCGTATCATTGTCATCTCTAAAGAGAATTATGTAAGCTTTTCTCAGCGTAATGTTAGAAAGTTTTTCTCTCCATAATGTTAGACCTTGAATATAGTTCTCATGTTTTTTAAGTTTCAGAATTTAGTTGATAAAAGACGAGCAAGAGCATAAGATAAAATAAAGTGATAGTTAATCAGTGTTGGTAGATGTTCCAACCCGTGCTGAAAAGGCACAACGGAAACCGGTTCCACGATCTTTAACTTTCAAGTTGGCAGATCGGCTCTTCTCAGTGAATTTTAGCCAAATCAATTCTATCTTTGTAGAGCCACTTTTTTTGTATTTGAGATGGACCAAAAAGGTGCTTGTTGTTGGTGTATGCCCTTGCAGTCAATTTTGGTTGTAATTTTAATTGTATAAAATTTGTTTTATTCAATAAAAAGGCATTCTTTATCTTTGAGTATTTTTAATTATTTAATTATTAATCATAAAGATAAAATCCCTGGAATAATTGTTATGCAATTAGAAATTATAATGTGATTATAATTATGAGATTTAAATTGCATTTGTTATATTATTCCTAAAATGTTCCTAGTCGCAGTTTCATCAAGACGGGATATTGATGAAATGGTTAGACTAGCACATATTTGTTTCTTTCTTATGAAGAAAGTAATTGATCTCATTGATTAAAGTGTAGAGACACTTAAACAAACATGTGGGTGCTTATTAGAGAATAAGTTCACTGAACTGACCCAATTATGAGAATCCTAAATGGAACATTAGTTGTGTGCCTATGGATTATCTCATTATGATGGTTGTGCAATTGATCCTTAGACTTGAGATTACCAAAGTTATCTTATGTAGGAATTACTATGTTTTTTATGTTACTTATGTTCTACTTTTGGAGTAGTTCAATTCAGTAGTTATTAGACATAGTATGAACTATATGGAGATAGTTAAGTAAACCAATAAAGAATTGTTGTCCTAAAGTAATTAAGAAGAATGTTCTGCTATTCTTAATTAGTAATGATTTTGGGAATCTCTCACCAGAGTAAATTGAAATTTGGAAAATTGTTTCCTAATATCAATTATAAATCATTTACTAATTAGCAAGAACAAACATGATTGGATTAATTAGAGTAGACACAAATTCCATACTTTAAGTCCAATTGGAATATTAGATGACGAAAGGATTAATTTATACATTATAGCCATGCATAGATAGGTTAAGTCAAACCACATTGACATTCCTAATAGTTGGGTGGCCATGGCATGTTGCTAGACATCAATCATGATCCATGATTATTAATTGTTTAATTAGGGAATTAAAGAAATTAAAAGGAGTTTTAATTTTCTAATTCTAATTATGAATTAGAATTAGAATTTATAATCATGACCAACATATTATAAGCCTAATGGGTCACAGAAAAAAGGTTTATAAAGGAGAAAGTGAAATTTGAATTAAATTGGACTTAATTGAGAAGTTTTAGAAACTTTAAGGATAAATATGTGATATTTGATCTTATAAGGACTAATTTGTAAT
>JAOTAY010066646.1:0-13355 GCA_025629805.1 Erythroxylum baracoense | reverse complement strand
AAAAACAATGAAACATTAGTTAATAAATACAAGGACAGTTTTGAATAGTTGACAATGGTATGGGTGTGAAGTGATTTATTGATGATAGGACCTGCCTAGTTCCATTTGGGAGATGCGTTTCGATTTAGTCCTTTATTTCGGGGTTTTGCTTATGGAGCTAATGAGATATCGCTTTTCCTTGTATCCTTTTCTTTTCCTTTATCATACCTTTATTTTATTGCATTCTGGGGAAGATGAAAAAGGTCTATAACTTGATTCAGTACCTTTTGGGCATTGCTCAGATACTGGGCCGTGCATTGGGAGGAAAAACTGGACGTGCAATCTCAGGGTGGGACATAGGCGTCACAACCATACATTTGACATCAACAAAGATGTTCTCATCACTCAAAATCCCAACCTCAATGTCTGTGATCGAATGCCATCAAGATGAGGTTAGTTCCATTTTTCCATCTAAAGTGAAAGAGATTGGAATTACGGAGACAAAGGGTGGTGGGTTACCTTACAAGTCATTTGTGTGTGTGCTTGAAAACATATGATATAGATCCGCGAACTCCCTCCCAGAGCAGAGGTTATTGCGTGGTCTCATAAGACTGGGATCGAGATGTTCAGGTGTGGGGACCACATAATGGGGATTCAAGGTCATCCAGAGTACAACAAGGACATTCTCCACCATCTCATATGTCGTCTTGCAGTTCGAAATCTTATTGAGGTAAGCAATTCTTCATCAGTCAAACTCTAAATTTACAATCAAGTGACCAAGTTGTAATTCTTATGATCTATAGCATTCTTTTGCTGAGGAGGTGAAGGCGAATTTGGTGGGGAAAGAGCCGGACTCAGTGGCATGGAGGAAATTGTGCACCAACTTTCTCAAGGGCAGATTATGATGATGATAAAGAAATAATAGTAAGAATAAGTTCTGTAAATAAGTAGTGATTTGGTTGGACTGCCTTTTGCTATTTTGTTCGTGGCTCATTCAGACTTGGATGTTGTGCTTAAAAGTTAAAACTACAAAGTACCCACCACCAGACTATTAACTTCTGGTAGTGGTTCTTCCAGAAACTATTGTTCACTTCTGCTAGAAAAATCTCACTCAACCATGACTTGATAAAATTTCGTTCTCACTTAGCATCTATTTGAGCGCGCTTTCTTTAGAAAGACAGTATTTGTTGTCTAGTATACTTTGTTCATTCAACTCTCTCTTGTCCAAAAACAAAAAACACTCTTACAGTGACTTTCCTTCTGCAGATGAAAAATTACTAATATTTCAGAGCACAATGCCGTTCTCTTAGTAATGTTCGCTTAACAACAAATCCATTACATAAGCAAACAAAAAAACAGATAATTTGTTCATTCTTTGTTGAAATGTTATATCCAAATGGTTGTTCTTATTACTGCTAATTCACTGTTCAATTTGAGTTGGATAATAAGACAAGCACACTTTCTAAGTTTCTGTATTTTGATCACCTTCTATATACAGAAAGAGCTAATGATCCTTTCCTCAACAACATGGCTCACAGCCCGAGCACGAGATCTCGCACCAGTTACAATGCCTAAGCTCTTACGTTGTACAACCACCCGTTTTATGCCTGCCTTAGGTTTTTTATCCCCAACATCCACAGTCTTACTAGAATCAACGACATCCTGCGCCCCAGTCCTGGTCGGACTCCCCAGCCCCCAGCATGCCATCATCCACACCCTCATTCAAACTCGTGGTATCCATTCGATTTATTGAAATTGCATCCTGCAATTCAAACACACAATCGACCGTAATATCTCATCCCTTATGTGGGGTTTTACATCGTTTACCTATGTCTAAGCACCGCTAAAGACCCCAGTAATCTTTACGCCACTAACACTAACAGGTAAAATTAATCCCAACTCAAGAAGTAACCAAAGAATTCGAAAACCCAAAATAACGTGTTGCGTGCGACTCCTAGGGGAAAGAAGAAGTTTTCGCCTAAGAAGAGGTATCTCGCGTCTCGCACTTCGAGGACTCCAACAATCTTTACGCCGATAACACTAACATGTAAAATCAATTCCAGCTCAAGGAGTAATCAAGAAATAACCAAAGATTCCAAATCCCAAAACAATCGTGTTGCATGAGGCGCCTAGGGAAAAGAAGAAGTTTTCACCTAGGGAGAGGAATCCTCATCTTTCGATGACGAGGATGAAAAATCCCTTGAATTGGAGGATGATGGCACTGATTCTATGGATTCAGTGGAATGCACAGAGAATGAAGATAATGCCTTCAAGGCATTTGACAAATTGACTGATCCTAAAAAAGTTGCTGATCAGCCAGTCAGGAATGAGCCCTAAACAAAACCATCGTTTGTAAGCTTATTCAGAAATAACAAGGAATTGAAACAAGGATTACAATTGGAGTTTTTGGAGGTGGATGATGAGGTCACTATGGAGGAAGAGGATGTAGTGCATATAGAAAAAGAATGGGGTCTTCGTCTTGTGGGTTGCTTTACGAGACGATTTCCAGGATTGAAAGCACTTGAAGGATTGACTGGTAAATGGGGTGTAAAATGTAAGATCTTACCATATGATCAAGGTTGGTTAATTTTTTAGTTTGACACGGAAGAAGACCGAACCAATGTACTAGCAGGAGGTCCATATATGCTATTTGAGAAAACTTTATTACTGAAACGGTTGCCCTATGGCTTTTCTTTCGATTATAAGGAATTCATGGAGGTACCTATTTGGATGCAATTCCTAACTGTTCCATTGGAGTTATGGAATGATAGGGGGCTGTCGAAATTAGAATCGCGTGTTGGAAAACCTATATGCACCGATAAGGTTACAAACACAGTCCAGAATTGGTTTTGCTAGGATCTTGATTAAAATTGATGTTTCAAAGAAGCCAGTGACGAGCTTTGGTGTTAAAATGCCAGGAGACCTTCTATACACACAAAAAGTCACATATAAGACCTTCCCCAACTATTGTTATCTTTGCAAAAAATTCGGACACAACCCCTTTGAATGTAAAAACATTGTAAAGAATAACAAGAAGCAAAGGAAGGTTGCGTTAGATGATGGAGGTAGGACAGGTATATAGAGGGTTGATGCACGGGACAAGGAGGTTGTTGATGATGGTGTAGGATCTAAGCAGCAACCTATCCAAGGAGAGGATGTAGAGCTGAGTGAGCAAAAATTAACTAAGGATTACTCAAAGGTGTACAAGAGGCTAAGATCCGTGGACAAACTATACAGTCTACGGATCTGAGTGTTGAACCCCCTGCCATGATGGAAAAAACAAATGGAGAAGGGACATCCAAGATGAAATTGCCACGGACAAGTCCTAGTAAAAACCAAGATGGAGAGTGGCATGCGATGCCATCCCATAGGAACGTAAATAGGGGCAAGGAAAAAATGATGCCTGCCAGTTTCAGGATGCAGCGAACAGGATATAGAGGTACCATTGTGCGTGATCAGCTTCTTGTTATTAGAGATAATACACTGGGCAATAGCAACCAAAATGAAGTTAAGCGACTGGGAGGTGACCGAATCTCCAAAGGTGATAAATGAAGGTACTTTGCTGGAATGTCTAGGGCTTGAACAAAGCCTTGAGATAACACTGTGTTGTCGATCTCCTACGACAACATGGCTGTAAATTTGCTTGCTTTGTTGAAACTAAATTGTCTGTTGATGGTTTGGATGTGATGATGAAGAATAGATTTTAAGGGTGGGGTTATTATCATAATTTTGGAGTTATGGAGGGAGGTAGGATATGTATCATCTGGAATCCTATTTTCTTC
Source organism: Erythroxylum baracoense (assembly GCA_025629805.1). Classification (NCBI taxonomy): domain Eukaryota; kingdom Viridiplantae; phylum Streptophyta; class Magnoliopsida; order Malpighiales; family Erythroxylaceae; genus Erythroxylum; species Erythroxylum baracoense. Next base: position 9,594 of record JAOTAY010066646.1, on the reverse strand, counting down.
CAATGTAGTGTATTGGCTATGGGAGAGCAATATATTCACTGTCAGTTTCAGTGCAAGACTACATAATACGTCTTTTTGGTTTCTTTTGTATATAGGCTGTATAGTGTCCCCACGAGGAGGGAGCTTTGACAGAATCTGATGGGGTTGGGGTTGGATGTTACTTTACCTTAGGTTATCATGGGTAACTTCAACTGTGTATACTTAGCAAGGGAGAGGCTAGGCTATCAACTACCTTCGGCCTATCTACTAAAAGACTTACTGGACTTTTGGATGACACTTGGATTAGAGGACGCACCATCTTGAGGGGAATTCTTCACTTGGCACCAAAACAATCTATGGGCCGAACTTGATAGAGTTCTTCTCAATTAGGCGTGGGGGACTTCGGGGCTATCATGCAAGACCCACTTTTTGGATATGATGGTTGAATCTGATCATTGTCTGGTTGTGGTGGATTTCACTCAACCAAACACTAGAGGTAAAAATCCATTTAAATTCTTTAATATGTGGCTTACTCACCCTCAGTTTTAGGAAATTGTGACAAGTTACTGGGATCAGGCGGTGAATGGCATGCTCAGTTTGTCCTGGTTTTGAAGTTGAGATCATTAAAACACCCACTGAAGAAACTGAATTTTGAGGCATATGGGCACATCTCTTTGAGGGCTAAGGAGGCTAAGGAGAGCTTTAAACTTGCTTATAAGACTCTTCTTAACAATCCTGATGATTTAGAGCTAAATGATGTGGTGAATACAAAGAGAAAGGCAACTAGCTTTTTGTTGGAAGCGGAGATACACTTATACCAACAGAAAATGAAATGTACATATACTATGGAGACAGACAGATGTACTCGGTACTTCCATGTAGTTGTCAAGAAGAAGGGTCTGAAGAATGCCATTTCACATATCATAAAGGAGGATGGTTCCTCAACTAACTCGATGGAGGAAGTTGCAAGGTGCTTTATGGACTTCTACAGAGGGCTTTTTGGGACATCATCCCCTTCGAGTAGGTTGGATATGGATGTGCTTAAACATGGACCGACTGTGGCTATGGAGTCTTGTGATGCATTGATTGCCCCAGTTTTGGATGAGGAGATTAAGAGGCGATGTTTGATATTGGAGATGATAAGGCTTCAGGCCCGGATGGTTTCACATCTGCCTTCTTCAAGAAAAACTGGAGCATTGTTGGTCTCGACATGGTTTTAGCCAATGTTACGAATACCGTACCGGAGTTGGTACGAGATTGGCTTCTGGTACAGTACTGTACCGGTACCGGTCAATACCGGATACCGTTTCGGGTAATTTTTAAAATTTATGAAATAGTCCCTGGATTTTTTTAAAAATTACAAAATAGTCCATTACCATGTTGTACAGTTATACTGTATATATTTATCCCTTGTACAATTATACTGTATATTTTTAACCATATCTCCAAAATCAAAATAATAAATAATAATCACAATTGATATGAAATAATATTTTACATATAAATAATAACCACAATTTATATGGAAAAAAGACAATCATTATTATACAAATATAAAATTAAGAACAATATAAAGTATTTAAAATATTAAAATTTCAATTTTCATTATATAATAAATAATAATTACATCAAAACATCCAATAAAAAGACTAATAAATATCCTTAACTCTCAAATTAGTATAATTTGTAACAAGAGTTCGTGATAAGGAAACAACTAAGTATAATTGAAACATGAAACAAAAATATATATTATTTAATTTAGTGTCAATTAAATATATTATATATTTAGTTAATTAAAACTAATTATTACTGAAATTATAAATATATTAATTTAATTTATAATCTAATTTAATTTATAAAATTAATTTAATAATTATTAATAAATTTAATTAAATTTAAAAATATTTTTAAAATATATAAATATCAAATAAAATTTGATTTAATAATTAAAAATATAAAATAAATATTAGTTTATAAATAATATATTTTAAATTACTTATTTTAAAGAATAAAATATTTTTATTAACACTTTATTAATAAATATTATATAAAAGATTAAAATAAATTTAAATAAAATAACTTATTTTTAACTTTTGTTTAATGTATAATTATTATTAGTAATAAAAATATTTATTTTATTTTAAAAATTAAAACTAAAAAATCGCAATAAAAGTTTAACTAAATAATTAATTATAAAAACTTTGAAAAAAGAAGGGGGAGGGAGAAAGAGAGGAGGGAGACTATTTTTTAAAAAATTTGAAAATTTTGCAAAAAGTCCCTATATTTTTCAAAAGTTTCGGTACTGGCTGGTACTGGGCCTGTATTATAGGTATCGGCCAATATCGACCGGTATTTAAACCTGATACCAATGGTGTCGGCACCATTCTATTTTCTGGCCGATACGGTATGGTACCCACATCACTGGGAATAACTAAACATAATGCATAATTGAGACTATTTCTAACAATAGTCTAACATTCTTATATTCACATTCAAATCATATCACAACAATCTTTAATTTTTCGTATTATAGAGTAATCTAAACAAAATGTCTCAAAACAAAATATGATTCATCATTCTTGCATCAGAACAAATTTCATAATTATCATAACAAAACGTACAGGTATCAGAATAGGATATAATCCTTTCAGATCAAAATCTGACTTAATTGAATATCAGAACAGGATATAATCCTTTTAGATCAAAATATGACTTGTATCAAATTAGAAGATATTTTGTATCAAATCAGAGCTCATCTTGTATTAGAGCATAATTTGTTTATATCAAAACTGAACATGTATCAAAATACACACATGTTAGCCTGCTAATCCTTTTTACAGAAGTGGGTAATGGGACCAGAATAGGAGAGACTTATATCTCAAACACTGAAGTGTCAATATCAGAAGACATCTAAGTGTCGACACCAAAGTATCACAGGAGTAGCTGCAGACCATTCTAGGCATGCCATATTTATTAGGAATAAGATTACGGGAACCAAACATGGTTTAAGACTTTCTCACATAAATCCCTTTTGCACCAGGTCATCAACTTCTTGTCGTATCTCTTTTGTTTCCTTGGGGTTGGCTCTATAGTTAGGCTGATTAGGAATAACAGCCCTAAGTATAAAATCTATTTGATGTTCAATGCCTCTTAAAGTGGGTAGTCTATGTGGTATCTCTTCGAGAAAAAGGTCCTCAAACTCCTGTAACAAAGAAACAACTACACTAGGCAAAGAGGGTTAAGGTCATTAGTAGAAAAATAAACATCCTTGTACATAAGTACAAATAGTGGCTTCCTTATGAACATAGCACTATTAACATCACATTTTTCAGCAATTACATTTAATTTCTTGCTTTTCTCCCTTTCTTGAACACCCGTCTCTTGATTTTCCCATTGGCCTCACTCTCTTTCTTTTCTTTCATTTGCTGTTTTTCTTTTTCTCTTCCTCACTAGTCTGATTTCCTCTCATTTATACTCATTTGCTATCCTAATCTGATCCTTATGAGCTTGCAAAGTTTTAAGAGGTTAGTACAATGGTTTGGTTATTGATTTGAAAAGAGTAACGGTTCTTGTACCCATTATGTCTAACCTTCCCGTCAAATTGCCATGGACAACCTAATAAAATGTCTTCAGCATACATTGGTGCCTCATTACAAAGAAATTCTTCCCTATATTTTCCAATAGAAAAAGACACTAAAACTTGTTTGGCCACCTTAATTTCTCCACATTTATTCAGCCATTACAGCTTATATGGTGTAGGATGCTTGAAGGTATCCAATTTCAGCTTATCTACTAACAAAGTACTAGCAATGTTAGTACAACTACCACTATCAATAATCATACTACAAACTTTGTTTCTAAAGTGGCATCGAGTATGGAAAATGTGCTCATGTTGCACCACTTCATTTACATCCTTGGACTGAATATTTAGTACATGCCTTATGACCAGCACATCTCCATACACGACTTCTTCAAAATCAACATCAGAACAGTCCTCTAATGATGGTATTTCATCATCACTTGAACTGACACTCTCTACATCACCATTCTCCAACACAGTCATAGCCCTTTTATTTGGACATTGAGAACCAATATGTCCAAGCCTTTGACACGTAAAGCATTTAATATCACAAGATTTGGGAGAAGATTTAGTTTTAATTTTACCTTTAGAAGCAGCAACCGAATCCTTTGGCTTTACATCTCCTTTCAATTTCAAGGCTGAGTTGGTTTCTTTGCCTTTCCAAGTTGACGTCCAAGAAGAGTTAGAATTCGAACCTCATTTTCTTGATTTTTGTTGTTTCTCAACCTTAATGACCTTATATAGTAATTCCTCCATCTCCACATAGTGTTGTAAGTCTATCACATCAACAATCTCTTTGTTTAAACCACCTATGAATCTTGCTACTGTTGCCTCTCGGTCCTCCTTTATATTTGCTCTAATCTTGGCCAACTCCATCTCTTTATAGTAGTCTTCTACACTCTTGGACCCTTGAACAAGTCGTTGCAACTTTCTATGCAAATCTCTATAGTAATTGCTAGGTATAAATCTCTTGCGCATTACATCTTCATTTCTTCCTATGACTGAATTGGTCTCTCACCATTCCTCCTTCTATTTATCAGTAATTGGTCCCACCAAATAGCATAATCAATGAATTCAACAATTGTAAGTTTCACTTTCTTCTCGTCAGAATAGTTATGGCAATCATATACGTGCCCAACTCTTTATACTGCCTAAATTGTTTTCCCTTTTAGAAACGTCCTTCTTGCCTTTTCTAGAGTTGGAATCTTCATACTCTGATTTGTCTTCCTCTTCCTCCTTAAACACATGCCTTCTAGTGGATTTAGAAGTTGATGAAGATCATTCAACCTTGTGTTCAACTTCTTAAATTGTTCATTGACAACCTTCATGAACAATTTCATATCAATTTCGTAATTTTCTCCTTCACTACTCATGTTTATATAACCTGCAAGAAAAAGTTAGTAGCAAAACAGAATAGGATCCTCATACACTCACTTCATGTGTTTACACTTGAAATAATGTAAGTTCCACTCGTGCTTCACTCTATTTTTGTCTTTTCAAGCCAGCCCCCTTTTTATGTTCTTAAGAGAATCAAGACTAACAAATCAAGAGGAGTAATCAGTTAGATGATGGCAAATCAAAACTCTAAAAACCTATCTGAGGTCAATAGTAAACACAAAGAAAATAATAATTAAGGAGTCAAGGAAAAGAGATAACTTTAAGAGGAAGCAAAAGACATGCAAAAGAACATATTAGAACACAAAAAGAGAAGTGAACAACTTGTAATTGCTCTATCACGCATGAATTGTCTAAGAAAGAGAGGAGCACAAAATTATTTGAGAATTAGACAAATGATCTGGATTCACTTAACCAAACTCAAAAAAGGAAAGAAGTTATCTTATGAATAATTGTCTTAGAATATGATTCTTTGATTACAAAAATGAATTAGATTGCAATCCTAATTATTAGTTCACAATGTCTCTTTTTTTTTCTCTTTTGTGTTGTTTTGTTTTGTTTTTTTTCAAACGTAGTTTTCTTCTTCTTCTTTTTTAAGAACGAAACTGGTTCAAAATGAAAAGAAAGATCTGAACTTTAAATGATAGCAACAAAAGAATTCAATGAATGTGAAACTAAACTAAGGTAAAAGAATGAACTGAAATTGTAAATCACAAGGACCCCAACAAAGGACATAGGAAACAAACACCAAACAACGATAACGATACGAACCCACTAGGCTTTAATACCAAATGATACAAACCCACTAGGCGACCTGCCCTAGGAACTCTTGATCTACTTGTTATGCACGCCTAGAATCCTAGAAAATAAGTTGAACTATCAGATTAGAACCTTAAGGAAGCTAAGTACTTAAAACCCTGATCTTAAGACACCACAAAGGTTGATCACTCCCTTGATAAGTCATATTTGTATTCCACCAAGAACAAAAAGAACAAGCAAAGCTTGCAAGAAAATAACTCAATTTTTATTGATAGTGATGATGATCTCGTAATACACGAGATGGCTCTTTAAATAGGCATCATAATATCCTAATCCTATAAGGAAAGGGCTTTCTTACCTATTCCTAGTTCATACTTAAGTAGGAAAGACGTAAATAGAAGGGGAACCCTTAATTTGAGGATACAAATAAGTCTTGAATGTGGATATCTCCTAAATAAAGGAAACAATATGATTTATCAAGATATGAATGAAATTATTAAGGAATAAGTCTTAATAAGGTCTTATTCACTCAAAAACTGTAAAATTGGGTCTAATTAAATCAAAACAACCAGCCACTCGTTGATTGCATCTTAATTATGCAGATTGGGCTTCCTTCAAACCCATGCATGATGATCAGCCTTGTATCTTGGATTCCAAGCTTGGTTCACCATGTACTAAGTCTTGTGCAACATCTTGTACATGAAGATAGGTAATTAATCTTGGTAATGCCTTAGCACCTTCAATAAAAGCCTCCTTTTCTTGCATCTCCATGATTAATCCTTGCAAAGCTTCTTTCATTCGTTTTGCTCTTGCTCTAGTCATTGGACCTCCAATTCCTTACAATAGGTCTCAGGAAAATATGCTATCATCATCTGGATCCATTTGGTCGGTATCTTGATCCCCATCATATGAGGAATTGTTTCCTTTTTGGGTCTTGTAGCTTAAATTGACATATCTTTCTAATCGTGAGGAATTTGATAATGTGCTAAATATCAATTTGATAGTACTCAACGAGATCTTTTGAATAACATCCATATTTCAAAATTTTATTCGTCAAAAATTATCAAAATACCCCTATTTGAAATTGTGCCAATTTGTTACATATTCTAATATATTTTGTTATTTTAGATTATTGTTGCAAATTATAATTGAGTCATTCTTGATCTTTAACCTCCTAACTTGTTTTCTTTGTGCTACTTTGCATGAGAATTAGCATTTATTATTCATTACACTCAAGAAGATAATAAGGAAATAGTGGTAAAAGGTCGAGTTTTTATTTCACATCTGCTTGTAATAGCCCATTGAAGAGTGAAACACTTGGGTTGAGAGTAGCTCTAGATTATACACAAGGGTGGTGGTTTGAAAATAAACAAAAGAGGGTATGAGATTTTGTTTTGCAAGTATCATGTCTGATGAAGCAACAAGGAGTAGATAGGGCCACCGAATTTGAGGTTAACTTAGCTCGCATCAAAAGGGATGCCATGGAGCCCAACAACAATGACTTGTTGATGACGTTGGTAAAACAAATGACAGAGTTAGGAGTTAAGATTACAAACATTAAGGAGTGCATGAACAACATGAGTGCAACTAAAGCTTTTATGAGCAATCAATATCAAGAAGAAACCGAGGAAGAAATTGAAACTTCCAACCACACTTATGGACAAGGTAAAAAGGTTGATGGTAGTTTGGGATCTATTAAGTTGAAAATTCCTGAATTTCATGGCAAATTTGATCATGAAGCTTTCTTAGATTAGGAATTGAAGGTAGAAAGGATTTTCAGCTTTTATAACTCATCTGAAGAAAAGAAAGTTAAGCTAGTTGTTGTTGAATTCCAAAATTATGCTGCTATTTGGTGGAGTAACCTTGTTCATGAACATAGAAGGAATGAGGAACCCTTTATTTCATCTTGGCATGAACTAACTAGAATAATGAGAAAGAAGTAGGTTCCAAATGCCTACTTTTGTGAATTGTGTAACAAGGTACAAGAACTAAAGTAAGACAACTGAACTGTAGTTGAATTCTTTCAAGAGTTGGAGGCATTGAAAATCATAGCTAGCACTAAAGATGATGAATCAATTGCTTTAGCCTATTTTTCCTAGAGGGTTAAATCGACCAATTCGTTAGAGAGTTGAGATGCAAGACTACATTGATATGGACGATTGTTAGAGAAAGCCATGATTGCTGAGAGACATATGAAGGAGAATGCTTCTACTTCTTTTAATGTAAAAACTCAACCTAACAATGTGCATCGGCAGCAAAATAAATGAGGAAACAATGGGGCGAAGAGAAACCCACCCAACCAATGCCAATTAAAATATGTCCTTTAAACCTTTTGAGTCTAAGGCTAGTTCTTTTTCTTAGGTTAAACTGAAACTGGCCAAAATTTGTCTGATCGGAGACCTAGTAGGAACTTGTCCTAGAGAATCTTCAACAAGATGGAACTATACTCAGGAGCAACTAGAATCAATCACACACGGAAGCATAAGAAAGAAAATTGAAAAGATAGAAACATAACACAAAGAGAAAAGGAGTTTAGAAGAATGTTTGTCAATAGAAAGAACCCTAAGAGAACGTGTCTCTTAGAACCCTAGCGATAATGTTGGTCAATGGAAAGAACCCTAAGAGAACTTGTCTCTTAGAACTCTAACCTTGGGACTCCACCAAGGAAGACCACTCTTTCTATAAGTCAAGTATTCTCAAAGAATACAAATAAAGCAAGAACGCTCCCAATAATACTCAATAGTATTTCTAAATGAAAATCTCCTTCCAAAGTACATAGAGGGTACCTATTTATAGGAAAACTTCCTAACTTAATGTCCTAAAGAAGAAACTAAATAAAAGGAAACAAATCAATCCCTAAAAGGAAACAAAATAAACTTAGAAAGACATTGATTGGATGACCTTCTTTCAAGGAAAACAAAAAGGAAACTAATTAAAACATGATCTGAATATATTGGACCTTATAGATCACGTCCTTCTTATTTTTAAGTGGCACATGGTTTTCAGATGGTATTTTAAGTGAGTTCTCCCAATTGGACTCCATTTGGGCCTTTGGACACTTCATGTTGGGCTTCAAGGAGTAAGACAATGCCTCTTGGACCTTTATGAGATCATATCTGACTCAACAACATGGGTTCTATCTCTTGAAGGTCTTGGATCAAACAATTCAATGCTTGTCTTATTGCTTTGGCCCTAGCTCTTATCATTGGGCCTCCAACATCTTGTAATGGATCTTTAGGAACATTAGATTTGAATGTTGGGCCTTTAATATGGGAAATTCGTTCAGCCCCTTGCCTTGCACATTCATACTTCAAATCTGATCTAATTTCAGCTCCTAAGCCTCTTTTTGCAAGCTCATATCCATGCAATTCGTATCCTAGGCTTCCTTGAGGCGGATCACACCATGTATGTTTTTTGATGGAGAACCATGGGCATGTAAAGATATGAAGAGAAGCATACATAGTGTGATCCACCTTAAGGAAGTCTAGGATATGACTTGCATGGACATGAGCTTGCAAAAGGAGACTTAGGAGCTGAAATTGGATCAGATTTAAAGTCTAAATGTGCAAGGCAAGGGGCTGAACGAAATTCCCATGTCAAAGGCCCAACGTTCAAGTCTAATGTTCCTAAAGATCCATTACAAGATGTTAGAGGCCCAATGAAAAGAGCTAGGGCCACAGCAATGAAGTAAGCATTGAATTGTTTGATCCAAGACCTTCAAAAGATAGATACTTAAAATACCATGTGACAACTATGTGCCACTTAAAAATAAGGAGAAGGACGTGATCTATAAGGTCCAATATATTTAGATCATGTTTTAATTAGTTTCCTTTTTGTTTTCCTTGAAAGAAGGTCATCTAGTCAACACCTTTATAAGTTTA
>JAOTAY010066598.1:0-17658 GCA_025629805.1 Erythroxylum baracoense | reverse complement strand
TTTCTTGGTTTATTGCTTGGTCTAGGTTGCTTGGACAATCACGATCCTTGAGGTCTAGAAAAGTATCGAAAACCTTGTGTATCTAGTTTGTTTTAAAGGCTACCGGATTATATCAAGATTAATCTCCGTCCGTGCGCGCATCATCTTTGGTATCAGAACATTGGTGTGGAGGCGAATTCTTATTCAACTCCATCAGAATTCAAGAAACTGCTGCCCATCACCATTCAATTATCGTCGGTTCATCAATTTAGGTGTGAATTAACTTTCAGCCTAAGGTTTTCAGTTATTCTTCTTGTTTATTTTGTTGAAACTTTCAGCCTACCTTGAAAAAAGAAAAAAAGTTCGAAAAAATCCAAAAAAAGAAAAAAAAGAAGTCCAAAAAAAAGATTTGAGAAAAACACAAAAATTACAAAACTGAAAGTGTTACTGTACGCTATTTTGGAAAAATCTTACGTGAGGGATTGGCAATTGAATTGGATGAAATTTTAGACCTATCTTGCGTGACATTACTTTGAAAAGAGTTCCAAAACTTGGCGCCATTGTTGGATTTCTTGATTAGAAGGAGTTAGGTCTTCCAAAGTATAACTTGAACGTTGAGGATTCGAGAGGAAAAAGGCAAGAGGGTGAGATGAGCGGCCAAGACACTCGAGAAGAGTATTATCAATTTGAGTGAAACATGTGAGGGAGTGTTTTGTGAGGTTAGTTTGCTACTGATTTTTTTTCTTTGCAGGAACAATTTTCATTAGAGGTATGTATAACGATAACGTGAGAGGCCAACAATCAGGCGGGGCGTAAGCCACCACCTTGGAGGCGATCCAGCAGTTGACTGAAAGCCTAAACACTGCTTTTGCTAGAATTAGAGGCGAAATGGAGAGGCAAGCCTGAGAGATTGTCGACTTGAGGTGTGGCGCATGCAAGGAGCCACGAATGGGGCTCATTGGTCCTAGAAACCAGTATGCTCTGATTGTGTTAGAAGAATATGGATCTAATGACGAGGGGGATTATGTGAGACCTTGGGGACAAGTTCAACGAGCTGATTTTGGGGATAGACGAGACAGTGACATTAGGTTTATTAAGATGCAAATTCAACCATTCAAAGGAAAGAATGATCCAGAGCTTTACCTTGAATGAGAACGAAAGGTGGATATGATTTTTGAATGTCAGAACTTTTCCGAGGAAAAGAAGGTAAAACTCGCAGCCGTTAAATTTTTCGATTATGCACTAATTTGGTGGGATCAATTAGTGATTTCTAGGAGGAGAAATAGGAAAGAACTCGTGAGTAATTGGGCTGAAATGAAAGCGATCATAAAGAAGTGGTATGTTCCATCTTATTACTACCGAGAGATGCATCAAAGGCTCCAACGCCTAACACAAGGGAATTGGACTGTGGAGGAGTGTCATAAGGAGATGGAGATCACAATGATAAGGGCTAATTATGAGGAGGACCACGAGGCCACAATGGCTCAATTTTTGAGTGGTTTGAACTGAGAAATAGCCAATGTGGTTGATTTACACAACTAACTGACCTCGAAGAGATGGTGAATATGGCAATGAAGGATGAGAGGCAACTTAAGTCTCATGAGATAGTGAAGAGTGGGATGAGTTCTACTTCAAATTGGAACTCAAATTGGCCATGAAAAGAGGAGAAGGTGAAAGGATGTAGAACGCATTTGTGCTCGTTGCATTGCTTGTAAGCAAACTAAATCGACCACTAAACCTCACGGACTATACACGCCCTTACCCGTACCTAGTCACCCTTAGATGGACATTTTTGTGGACTTTGTTGTAGGGTTGCCGAAGACAAAAAGGGGTGTAGATAGCATTTTTGTTGTTGTGGACAGATTTAGTAAGATGGCTCACTTTATTGCTTGCAAAAAACTGATGATGCCATGCATGTTACTGATTTGTTCTTTAAAGATGTTGTAAGATTGCATGTTATTCCTAGGTCAATAGTTTCGGATAAGGACACTAAGTTTTTAGGTCATTTTTGGCATATTTTGCGGGGAAAATTAGGAACAAAATTGTTGATTTCTACTACTTGTCACCCACAAACTGATGGGTAAACAGAAGTTATGAATAAAAAGTTAGGGAGTTTGTTGCGTGCTGTGATAGGAAAAAAATTGAAAACGTGGTTTGATTGTTTGTCGTTTATTGAGTTTGCTTATAATTGTAGTGTGCATTCTACTACCAGTTATTCTCCTTTTAAAATTGTTTATGGCTTTAACCCTTTAACTTTGTTGGATATGGTGCCTTTACCTTTTCCTGAGTTAACTAGCCTAGATGGAGAGAGGAAAGTTGAGTTAGTTCAAGAGTTGCACGAGAAGGCTAAGCAACATATGGAGTGCAAGAATGAGATTTATGCACGCCAAGCTAACAGAGGATGCAAGGAGGTGATCTTCGAACCCGACGATTGGGTTTGGCTTCATCTTCGCAAGGAGAGGTTTCCTAGCCATAGGTGGTCCAAGCTTGATCCGCAAGGAGATGGCCTTTTTCAAATCCTAGAAAGGATCAACAATAACGCCTATAAAATTGACTTGCTCGGTGAGTACAACGTGTTTGCTACTTTCAATGTTGCTAACTTGTCTCCATTTGATATAGATGTAGATTCAAGGACGAATCTTTCAGGCGAAGGAGGGGCTGATGTGAGAAAGGCTGCACATGATGAATATAATGACAGACATCGAAATCAATGTGACGCTAATCGAGACTTGATGTTACCTCCTAACCCCGTAAGTCGGACTGGGCTTAAAAGATTCAAGGCAGCATTAAATTCATTTATGGCTTTCGTGGTTGATGATGGACTCCGAAAGAATCAAGATTCTTGCTCGCAACTTCAATTTGTCAGTTTGAGCTAAGTTCTGGGCCCGACCAACCCTTGACAGGTGGGCGCACTCCAGTGTCTAGTAAGCCAGACGCCAAACACGCCAAACCAGGCGCACTGCCTGGCCTCTTTTGCTTTGGGTTGTTTCCTACTATTTTTAAGACGATTCAGGCAGTATTATTTTACCTATTTAGGCCCAGGATGTTGGCCCAATTTTGAGTTATTTTGGCGACTGTAAATAGTTGCCTTGACATTAGTTTTGGAGTTATACTTTGATAATTTAAGAGCTTTGTAAGGAGTTTTCTTCATGTTCTTGTTGTTCCACAAACCCTAACCTTACTTATCAATTAATCTTAATTGTGGCGTATTGTTTTGGTTCAATTTTCTTAGTTTATTGCTTGGTCTAGGTTGCTTGGACAATCACGATCCTTGAGGTCTAGAAAAGTATCGAAAACCTTGCGTATCTAGTTTATTTTAAAGGCTGCTGGATTATATCAAGATTAATCACTGTCCGTGTGCGCATTAGTTGGTGACCACGTTTCAAGCATGAAGGATGGTGAATGCCTATCAAAGCTTTGTTCTTATATTTATACGGGCAGCAGATTGGGAAACCAAGGTACTTATATTAACTCTTTCTTGTAAAGAGTAAGATAGCCCACTTGGTAATGTTGTTGCAGAATATTCCTCCTTGTTTGAATATGTCCACAACTTACCATTAAAACGAGCTATTGAATACAACATCTAACTCGTGTTAGATTTTACCTTACCCAACATTGCCATATTCCAGAACTCGGTGCTAAAAAATGATAAGATCAGGAGACAAGTAGAAAAACTAATCAAAATGGGTGTTATCAAATCAGGCAGTTCTCCATGCAACTCGTCGATGATCTTAGTGCAAAAGAAATATGAAGGTTGGTGCATGTGTTTCGATTATAATGCTCTCAACAAGATCATGATCAAGAATCAATACCTTCTTCTGCGAATCAATGATTTGCTTGACCAACTGAAGGATGCTGTTATTTTCACAAAACTCAACTTAAAGTCAGGATATCATGTGAGTTTGGTAAAGAAAGATTAATATACTTGGGTTTTGTTGTTGATTGTGGTGAATTGTAGGTTGATCCCAGAAAAATAAAAGCTATCAAGGATTGGTAGCAACCACGATCAGTCACCGACATTCATAGTTTTGTGGGGGCATGTTAATATCTTCGTAAGTTCATTCACCATGTCTCTATTTTGCATCACCATTGAATGCCTTAACAAAGCTAAATAGCAAGTTTGAATGGATGAGTAAATAGGAGGAAATGTTCCTCTTGTTACAAAGGAAGATCAGCGAGGTGCAAGTCCTTTCCTTACCAAACTTGCAACAACAGTTTGAGCTAGAGACAGATGCATCCAGATACGCAATAGGGGTTGTTCTATTGCAAGACGAAAGGCTTATAGCATACCGTTCAAAGATGTTCTAAGGAGCTCAGAAGAATTATTTGACCTACGACAAAGAGTTGTTGACCTTATACCAAGCAGTGAAACATTGGTGTTCCTACCTTCTTGGCAAGGAAACAGTTATACACACTGATCACTAGCCATTACAGTACTTGCCAACCAAAGTCAAGCTATAGTAAGTTCGTCACATGAAATGGATGGCATCCTTGTAAGAATTTAATATTGTAATCAAGTATAAGATAGGAGTCCACAACAAATTAGCAGACATACTATCTCAGCCACCAGTTACAATGCTTTTCTTATCGGTGTTTATGCAGGTACAACATTCTTATCACGAGGAGTATGGCGAAGCATATGTAAAAGATCTAGATTTTTAACAAGCAATAAAGACCTTGAATACAAAAGGCTAACCTAGTTTGTGTGGCGAGGTGTACTTCTTTATAAGGGTGCACTATTTTATGTTCCAAGGTCTATAAAACGGGTGAAATGGATACGAGAGGCACATACTTCCAAAGTAGCAGGATACTTCGATGTGACCAAGACCCTCCAAAATCTCCAACACTATGTGTTCTGGCCTCAAATGCACTAAAATGTTGCTCCTTTCGTGAAAGGCTATGTGTTATGTAACACGACCAAACCCATGAATTGAAAGATTAGATTATACACTCCATTTCCAGTTCCAACTCGACCATTGGAAAGCATTTATACGGATTTCTTGGGTGGCCTTCCAAAAACAAGGAGAGGAAATGACTACCTGTTTATGGTGGTTGATAGATTTTTAAAAAATGGTGGTGCTTATTCTGTGTAAAAAGACGATTAACAGTAAAGAGACGGTGAGACTCTTTTTTGAAAATGTGTGGAAGTTCTTTAGTCCACCCAATTCCATCTTATCAGAGCGAGACAGTTGGTTCCTAAGTAAATTTTGGTCTTCTATTTGGTCCATTTGGACACGAAGCTTAAACAAAGTACTGTTTTTCATCTTCAAACCGACAGTCAAACGTAGGTGGTTAATCGCACGGTTATACATCTTCTTCGAGGGCACAACGTAAGGCATCCTAAGATATGGGATGAAAGCCTTCCTTTTCTCTAATTTGCTATTAACCACACTATGTACAATTCCACCATTTCGAAGTTTGTTTGGGATTTCTACCTCAAAGTCCTTTTGACCTTGAATTCATAATTAAATCCACAACGACATTGGTGAAGGAAGATGGTGATGCTGGAAGAGTGTGGAGATTTGTGGACAATATAAGAAAGGTACATCGTGAGGTTGAGCAACAACTATTAAGGTCCCAAACAAAATATAAGGATTGTCATGATCAACATTGAGTTTAAAGGAATTTCCTGGAAGTTGATCTCATTTGGTTTCATCTTGGGAAAGATCAATTAAAAAACGAAGGAAAAAAGCTTAAACCCATTCGTTATGGTCCTTTTCGAATTCTTAAGAAGATCTGGGAGACTGCATGTCAACTAGAGTTGCTAGCCTACATGGAGATATATTATGTTGTGAAGGTTGACAAGCTAAAGCCATTCAAGCCGTCAATGCTTGATGAGGAGCTTGGAGAGGCGCTGCTAACATTGGATGATTTTGTGATCAAACTAGTAATGGTGTTGGCTAAAGACACCATTGTGGAGAGAAAATCAAGTTCGACACTACGTGGAGAACGAAAATCCTTCAAGATCAAACAAAAGGGACAACGACCTAGCTCGACAAAATGGTAGTATAAGGAAGTTAGGGAAACCCAATTTCCTCATCTCAAGTTTTAAGACCAGCAGGAGCTGCTTCTCTTTCCACGACAAAGGGGAGACATGATCCGGGACAATCTTTGATACTCTCAAAATAATTCGAGATCTATTAGTGCGTATGTTAGACGAAGTCAATAGGTTGGCGTGGACCTTGCAGATTACACAAGGTGGTTACAACGTACACTAAAAAAAAAGCAGAGTGGGTTACATTATGTGCTGAGAATCTATGCATCGCATAAGAATCCTTATCCCCATTTTGACTACGAGTCGTATATAGGAGAGCCCTTTTGAAACCAATTCATATGTATGTATTTATGTTAGGTTCCAAAGGGGGGAGAACGAGGATCTTTGGGCCTCTAGTATACCTTTTATACTTGGTTAGTACGAGAGGTTATTAGAGGGAGATCATTATAATAAAAGAAAAGTTTCTCCTATATTATATTGTGCATGTTTTTTTGTTTTCATTGGTGTTGAGTTTTCTTTTTCATAGGAGGGGAAGAGGGTTTTTTGTATGTTGCAGATCATTTGAACCCACCTATTCTTGGGCTCAAGCTTCTCAACCCTTTGAAGACCTTCGTGTGCATAACTGAGAATAATTTACTTTTCTGCAGTTACTGTATCAATCTTACAAGCAAACTTTGTGTAGTTTTGTATTTGAATTTACGACCCTCTAAATCCCAATCCAATCCAATCTAATCCAAGTGAATCTTTGTGTTTTAGTTATCCTGTCTTTACAAAACAATTGAAAGAAATAACAAAAACAAAAAAAGGACAAGAGCGAAAATTGACAAGCAGGAGAATAAATGCTTCCATAGCAAAGTGTTCGTAACTTAGAGGGAATTTGGAAGAAATATGTCTATAGTCTTATAAGAAGCAAAATTTTGTATTAAAAAAAGAAAAAAGATGAAAACAACCACATGCCCCTTCCTTTTCTCCATCATTA
Source organism: Erythroxylum baracoense (assembly GCA_025629805.1). Taxonomy (NCBI): domain Eukaryota; kingdom Viridiplantae; phylum Streptophyta; class Magnoliopsida; order Malpighiales; family Erythroxylaceae; genus Erythroxylum; species Erythroxylum baracoense. Next base: position 10,705 of record JAOTAY010066598.1, on the reverse strand, counting down.
TGTGTTATTATTATTATTTTATTAATCATTGGTTGTTCATAATCTTTTAAGCACACACAAAAACTACTTTGTTACTATATATTCACAACTCATCACACAATTCATAGTTTTATTTCATGCCCAATTCTCTTCTGTTATAATGAACTTGGAAGAAAAGATAAGTAGAAAAGACATAAAATATATCATTCTATTACTACTTTATATTTATATAATATAATAACACAGTTATAAATCTTGTTTATGAGCACTGTACTAAGTTAAACTTAGGACATGGGGAATAATTCCTGTCCATCTTATTATGATGATGATGATGATATACAGTTTTGTATTTGTTTTAATATAAATTTTAGCTAGTTAGTATGTATTTCCAACTTTGTGTAATTTTTAGGAATCATAGTGCTTAGTAGGGTTGGGTTTGCCATGGTTGCATGCATCACATGTATGCGTATGCAGCAGAAGTGTCGGAATCTAGATTTCGACACCATAATAACCCAAAAAAATAGAATCATACATGCATGCATAGCCATATATATAAGAACATGAAATATAAAACTTTTTACCTTTTCTTTCTCCTCCTTTCTTGTTTTTTCTCCTTGTTTGGATGTTGTAAACACCAAACCCTTCCTTAATCACCCAAGAATACTCAAAGAAGATGAAGAAACAATGTATGATGGTGATTTGAACACCAAACTAGATGAGTTCTAGGAGATGCTCAAAATGATAGAAGATAGATGAAGAATCTTGTTGCATGCACTTTGATTCATGACAATTGCATAAATTGTAAGAACAAGGTTCTTGATACCTCTCTCTCACTCTAGAACTCTTCTAAAGCCCTTATGCTCTCACTTAAGTGTGTAAGAAGTGATAAAACCTTGTGTACATAGGTGAAGAACTCATTTATGTACCATTTCGTGCCCTCTGATCGTGGCCTTCTTAAAAAAATGGGCTCACCTTCGGTCACGATCGTGGCCTACTTAAATTTGGCCATACACACTATGTTTTTCATCCGATCTTTTATACGTGTGACCCTTAGATTCTAGGATTATTTTAGGCATTTGAATTAACTCTTAATTCAAGCAAATCATAAAGGGTTTTGTGATACCAATTGACAAGAATATAAGTGGATTAACACACAAATTCTTCGATAGTTAATTGTCCAACTTATGAACCTTTCCATAGACAATTACCGTGCAATTTGTCCTTTCACATACTATATCCCTTGGTTCAAAGTATAGGCTATGTGTCAACTCCCACTAGATTGACTACGTCATATCTAGTCTAAGTGATGTTAGTTCTTGTCCTAGGATCTCATTACTCTTATGTGTCATTGAAGACTCTCTTTATGACACATAATTGCTCTGTGTTCGCAAGGTTATACGTGCTAAATTTTAATATTTATAACCTTGGTAAATTCTACAAGCACACGGGTCGTTCACGTAGTACCTAAGGTATCGATCCTACGAGGAGGGCTAAACTAGTCCTAAAATCTAAGTTTGTCCTAACCTACAATAATTCTAAACAAATAACTGATGCAGAAATTAAATCAATCAACAATCAATTATGAGAAATTAAAGTGCCAAAGTGTAAACAAGATAACAATCACATAATCCAATCTGAAATTAACCTAGAAATCACCAAGTGAGAGAAAGGAGATTTTAATTCTAAATTAATGGAAACCTAACCAATTATGCAATTACTAACTTAACGGGTTTAGACGGTCCCAGGGTGAATTACTCTCTCTCGAGCTATAATTCTTAACCTTAATTGATGATTCCTAATTTAAATTATGGAATTGCGATCTCTTGATTCACAATTGGTCAAAAACTTAAATTAGTTCTGAGTTGTCTATTAACCTACCAGGAACCTATACTCGATCTCTTGTTACACAATTCTACCAGTTTGATTCAATTCTTGACCTATTAATTCACCTAACTCTCGTTAGCCCAAATTGATTATTTTATCAAGTTATTAAGAGCATAATTGAAATCACAATTAAATCAACAAACACACAATCAATCGATTTTTATTAATGTTAAAAATCAAGATCCAAAGGTGAGTATAAACATAAACTCAACATTCAACACAAACGATTCTCAACACCTATTTCAATCCTATACATGAATAAAAATGAAATAAATGAAAAATACATCGAGAACGAAGTTGGGGAGGCAGTGATAGCAGAAAATCACCTGTTCCAGGAAGTACGTTACTTCTAGCTTGTCTTCGTGTCTCTTTTCCTTTGTCTCCTTCCTCATTCTCTTAATTTCCCTTTAGGTTTTCTCTCGGAATTGGCTGAATCAAAGTTCTCTTGCATAACTCTCTAGGCTCTCCAAAGACTCTTACCTCTGACTTGTAATGTTCTATTTATACTTTTGAAGCTTTAGATTAAAGTCGGGGTCACAACTGTCCAAAAAATATTACGAAACTTGAGTTTTTCTGTCAGCCCAACGCAGGCCACGATCGTGACCTTGCCTGCCATGATTGTGGCCAGCGCCTTAACCTTTCTGTCATGATCGTGGCCCCATGTGCACGATCGTGGCCTAGCTGCTCTGGCTCGTCCTTGTTTGTCACTATCGTGGCCTGCTGTCTCACGATCGTGGGCTATGCCTTTGGCCCGAAAACTCCTTGAATCTTCTCCGTTCTTCACCGTTTACCCTAAAATACTATCAAAAGGTACGTTAAAAATATAACAATTAAGCTCAAAGACTCATACTAACCCATAAAAGCACTTAAACACATAAACTAACACAATTAACACACTAAACACACACTCAACGCTCAATTTCACACTAAATGCATCACAAATTAAACCCTAAAACACAATGCAATTGACAACTATCAACATTCTCACACTTAAACGTTTGCTTATCCTCAACCAAACATAACAACACGAAGCATACAATCCAAAAATGAGACAACGGCTTCAACTTCATGGAATAAATTTAATCCTGAATGCAATCTGACAAGTTATAAATAATCATTAACCTACAAAATCTATGTCTAAAGGCTTTGAACTAAATATACAAGTTAATTGGGAGCTAAGTGCTAATTTAATTACCCTTTTCAATTGTACACACACATTAATAATTCTTTGGTTCTTCAGACTTTGTAACTGTTCCTAAGTACATTGTCATGAAAATTCAAGCTTATTACAAGTCCGGTAGGTTTTTATTAGTGACACACCTTTTTTATATTATTTTTAAACACAGACTTAGTCTTTTACTCGGAGGCAAACATTAGTGATGAATGTCGATTACTCGACTAAGTCATTTATAAACAGCTTGGTTGAAATGTCATTATAGTCTTTTGACGCAAAGGAACACATTTGTGATGCTTGTCGATCCGGTTACTCAGCTATCATCACATTTTCAACTAGCTACTAGCTTTATTCATAACTCGAAGGTCAGCGGAATATTAATTTATTAACAAAACACTTCTTTTTGTTGCCTACCTTGTTGTTTCTAGCTATTCGTTTGCATGAAAAATACTATTTAAGCTACTTAAGTTGAAGGGCCTCAAATTATGAATGAATGTGACAACCTAAATAGTGCTAAATTTACACTAAGTCATAATTAAGTTGTATATTTATCCAAAAACCCTAGTTCACTAATTTTGCTAGCTAATGATCATTCACAACCTACTAGACTATGTTCAAAATTAAACAAATTTCACTCATCTAAGCCATTGACACATTCAAACAGTTCACACAATGCAAACTAATAACTATCATATGGTATGCAAAATCACATTCAAAAGCAAAAACCACATAATCTCTCCCCACACTTGAACAACACCTTGTCCTCAATATGAGAAGGAGGCACATACAAACATATAAAACAAAAGAACAGATAGAATTTAAAGTAAACAGAAACAAAAAAACAACATAAAAATAAAATAGAACTGAAGGCTAATTTGGAAAATAATGATTGGGTTAAGTATAAGTCTTATGGAGATGGAGGTGGTGATGGTGTCGGAGGTGGTAATTGAACACCTTAAGACTTGAAATACTAATGGATCCGTCAGATATCCCGGCTCTGGCACTATTATGTTCACTCCATCTACGCAAGTGTCTTACTAGTCTCTGTGATTGCATCCAACACCTTCTTCCAACCTTGTTCTTCTTATTCTTCACTGGTGGATTCCTCTTGTGCCTGTCGAGGTGGTGTTGAGCTTGAACTTGCCCGACCTACCCTGATCTGAACATATGTCTTTTGGCTAATGTCCCTAAGTGTCATGTTTGTGGAATGGATGATCTCAACCTGGAATAAGTGATGGTGATTGAGGAATTCAGGGAGGTGAACTGTTAACCCCCTCTATTCCACACTAAAATGTTCTGCAATGGCAGACACTATGTATCCCATTCCAAGATAGTTGCTCCGCTTGCGGAGTCGCAACAATGGCATTAAGTATATAGGTAGACATGCATACTGAAATACTGTGGTCCATGCCATATAGTATAAAAAGTTCCTTGGTAAAACACTTGTTGGTTTCGATCTTGCTAAAGATCAGCTGACACATATATTTGTGCAACAACAAGTGTTCATAGGACCGTATGATGTTTTTGTGAGCATTCTTTGCGTAAAATCACTCAATTCCAATAAGCTTATGCTAGTATTGAGAAGGATGGAAGTCATCATGTTGATCAATGATGGTAGATTCGAGGAATCCACACATTTCGCACATGATTTCAACATTTAATTCATATGCCTGTCCTTCTAATCTAAACCACAATTCTTTTGTATTCTTGGGATTAAAGTTTAGGCTTGTGAAAAATTCCAGTGTAAGCTTCTCATAAACAGAGAATTGAAATCGAATAAATTGAGCCCACTGGATCCTCTCGGCTAGGTTTTCTACCCACTCACGCAATTCTAGCCTATCTAGTGTGTCAAAGTCAAAATACTTGGGAACTATAATTTTTCTAGAATGAAGGGAATGAAAATAAGTACCTTCCTCATTGGCATAGATTGGGAAGGGTGTGTCATAGTCTGCCGTTTGGTTTGTTCGTCCCCGTCCCATAACTTGTTATCGTTCATATAGTTCCTGACAGGCTGATTAATTAACGCGTGGCATGATTTGGTAGAATTTGGGAAAAAATTAGAGGTTGAAAAATTCTAGAAAGATGTAAGAGTGTTTGAATGCTTGAATTCTAGAGAGTTAAAATAAAAATGAAAGTGAAAGTAATATGAAGTTAGAACTGAATATATAGGTGGTAAAAAGGGTAAAATGGTAAGTTGTTTTAAAACTTTTCCGCACCCTTCCCTTTTCTGCATAGTTGCAAGCCACGATTATGGCATACAACTTATCATCTAGCGCACGCTCAATCGATCGTGGCCTGCTAGGCCATAGTTGTGGCCAGCGACATACTACCACTCCTAATTTGTTTCGTTTTATTCTTTCTCCAATCTTTTCACTTCCACTATGTGATTCTTTTGTGGCCCTTTTTCACCTCTCTTTTCATGCTTGCACGATCCTCCACATAGAAATAAACCTAATTATAAAATTTCAATCATTCTAACAAAATCAACAAGAAAAAAATTTCTTATGCGTTGCCTCCCATGCAGAGCTTCTTCTAACGTTAGTAGCTAGACGCTCCTTTAAGCTCATAGTGGTTGGAATGAATGGTTTGATGGTAGCATCTTCATTAATCTCAACGTTTAAACTCGAGCTACCATACTACATTCCCCACTTTCCTTGAAATTTTCCTTTTCTCACCTTCTCCTTCGTGAGCGCTTCTTCCTAAAAGCATTCCCAAGATCTTCTATGTCCTTCTATTCGCCTCAAGGATCAGGTTCTTTTAGATCCAATAGAGGTGAAGGAGATCCGTACTCTTTTGTAGTTACCCTAAATTTCAATTTCTTCATTCCTACTTATAGAGTTAATTCACCCCCTCAACATTAATAATTGAGCGTACAGTGGCCAAGAATGAGCGTCCAAGAATTATCGGGGTGTCCCCATCTTTGCTGATGTCCAAAATATAGAAGTTCGTGGGAAAGATAAATTTACCAACCTTTACTGACACATCTTGTATGATTCCCATCGGTCTATATGATGTTCTACTGCCCATCTTAACCAAAAACTAGGTGGGCACTAACTCTCTTAATCAATTTTAGACTGAAGTGTAGGGCATCATATTTATACTCACACCTAAATCCACAAATGCCCTGTCTATGATAATCCTGTTGATACTACAGGGGATGAAAAATTTCCCTGGGTCCTCTTTCTTCTTAGCTATGTTAGGGTCATCTTCTAGTGGTTGCTCCTTAACCTTCTTCTTAACGGACTCCTGTAAATTGAGCTTTTTCTGTACAAGTCCCGTCACTTCCTCGGCCTTATTTTGCACAATCTCTCATAATTTTTTCATTTCCCTTTTTACATATAACTCCCACTGCTGCTCAATAGGGAATGAAAATACTCGTCGAGTTGTGTTGAGTGATTCGATCATAGGCTCAGTCAATAGGTCTTCTTTAACTACTTGACCTTCTCCTTTATCCTCTAACTTTCTTAATTCCTCGTCCTGAGTTTGACTAATAACTATGATTCATTCCTTCGAATTAGACTTGGTGTTGCTTGGAAGAATTCCAGCATTTCGAGTAGACATTGTCTTCACTAACTTGCCCACTTGGACTTCTAAATTGTGTATAAGCTCAAACTTGCTCTCGAGCCTCCTATGTGCTTCCTCCATGCCTCCGATCTTATCCAGAATTATGTCCAACTTTGATTCCATCGAGCTTGCTTTATCTGGTTGAAAGCTCGATTGCCCCTAAGGCCTAAACTGTCCTCCATTGTTATGGTTTGACTAGGAAAAATTAGGGTGATTCTTCCACCCGAGGTTGTAAGTGTTGGAGTAGGGATTGTTTCCCCCTCCTAGTCCAAACTGTGCTCCCATATAGTTTACTTGCTCCTGGTTATCCTCTTTTGTCAAGTAGCAATCCACAGTATCATGGTCTGTCTAACCACAGAGCTCACACTTCACTTGTACAGTTTTAACTTGAGCTGAGGACGACATCTTCATATTGCTTAGTTATCGCATCAAATTATCGATCTTCGCTTGCATCTACGTCATCTAATCGACTGCGAAATTTTCCTTTTGCTCTCGAGAAGTCATAGGCTGCCTACCTCGCTCACTCATCCACAGGCAACTGTTGCTGGCCATCTCTTCGATCAACTCCTCTGCCTCATTGACCGTCTTTTGCATCAAAGATCCTTCTGACGCTGCATCGATCGTGCCTCTGGTAGGTGGGTTCACTCCATTGTAAAAAGTTTGCAAAAGGAAATCCTTCAGTAGGTTATGGTGTAGGCACTTCCTTTGCAGATCCTTGTATCTCTCCCACATTTCGTAAATTGACTCCCCATCACCTTGTTGGAAATTGATTATTTCCTTTATTATCTTAGTGGTCTTCGTTAACGGAAAGTACTTGTCTTAAATGGCACGCACAAGCTGCTCCCACATCGTGATGTTGGCGGAGCTCAATGAATGATACCAAGCCTTCACTCTATCTCTAAGTGTGAAAGGGAACAGCCTAATCCTAACAACGTCCTCCAACATCTGGTGATATCGGAAAGTATCACAGATCTCGAGGAAATTCACAATATACACATTTGGGTCCTCATTCGCCAATCCGTAAAATTAGATGTTCTATTGAAGCATGTTTAGGAGGGCTGGCTTAATTTCAAATGAGGCCACTGATAGTAGTGTTTTGTATAATGTTTTAAGGTTTAATTTATTATGCATTTTGTGTTAAATTGAGTGTTGAGTATGCATTTAGGGTTTAATTAGGTTAGTTTATATGTTTAAGTGTTTTTATATGTTAGTTTGAATTTTTTGAGCTTAAAATGTATATTTTTTAGGTACCTTGATGTGTGTGCTAATGTTGTAGGGTAAACAGGGAAGAACGGTGAAGATTTAAAGAGTTTCGGGCTAAAAGACACAGGCCATAATCATACACAGTGGCCACGATCGTGACAAAAGAGGAAGAGTCAGAGGCAGCCAAGCCACGATCGTGTACCACGAGCCACGATCGTGACAGAGAGCATCAAGTCAGGCCACGATCATGCACTTCAGGCCATGATCGTGACAGAAGGAAAAGGTGTCAGCCACGATCGTGGCAAGCAAGGCCACTGTCCTGCGTCGAACTGACACGAAAACTTAAATTTTGAGTGATTTTTGAACAGGCAGCCTAGCCACTCATTGGTTTGATGGGCTAAACCTTGGCCTCATAAAGTCCATAAGGGTCCTCTTCTGCCTTCCTTAAGTTGCTTCTTGATCCATATTTCTCTGAAATTCCTCGGCCATTTGTGATTTTCCTAATTCTTCTTCTTCCTCTTGTCGAGCTTTCCTAAGGGTTCGTTCTAATCGTGTGATATCTAGATCTATTGTCTCCACTACATGACTTGAACCTCTCATGACTTTTGTGTTCATGCAAGAGCATGCTTCCTAAAACGAATGAAAGAAACTAAAACAAAAATTAAAAACTACTATAATGCCTTAAACTATAAGACTAAATTGCCTTCCCCGGCAACAGTGCCAAAAACTTGGTTGCAAGGTTACACACGCTAAGTTTTAATATTTATTAATCTTGGTAAATTCCACAAGCGTACTGGTCGTTCACATAGTACTTAAGGTATCAATCCCACGAGGAGGGCTAAACTAGTCCTAAAATCTAAGTTCGTACTAAACTACAATAATTCAAAAGAAATAAACAAATGCAGGAAATAAATCAATCAAATAATTAATTTCAAGAATTGAGATGTAGAAATCTAAACTAGATAACAAATCACACAAACCGATCCCAAAAATAACCTTAAAACTATCAAGTGAGAGAAAGGGGATTTGAATCCAAAATTAACAAAAATCTAATTAATCATACAATTATTGAATTAATGGGTCTAGACGATCCTAGGGTGAATTACTCTCTTTCGAGTTATAATTCTTAACCCTAATTGATAGTCCCTAATTTAAATTATGGAATTGTAATCTCTCGATTCACAATTGACCCAAAACTTAAATTAGTTCTAAAATTATCTAATAACCTACCAGGAACCTATGCTCAATCTCTCGTTACACGATTCTATCAGTTTGATTCAATTGTTTACCTATCAAATTACCTAACTCTCGTTAGCCTAATTTGATTATTGTCACTCGACTCACCCTCTCAGTTTATTGCCAAGTTATTAAGAACAGATATTGAATCATAATTAAATCAATAAAAATACAATCAACCAAACTTTATTAATCTCAAGAATCAAAACCTGAAGGTGAGTTTAGACATAAATCAACACTCGATAATAGTTAATTTCAATAATCCTCCCAATTTCATACATCAATAAAATTGAAATAAAAATAGAAATACTGTCGGAACAGATTCGTGGAGGTAGCGACTATAGGAAACCACATGTTTCGGGTAGTACGTCACATCAAGCTTCGTCTCTGTGTCTCTCTTCCTTCATCTCCTTCCTCAATCCCTCGATTACTCTTTAGGTTTTTTCTGAAATGTGGCTGACGTGAAAGCTATCTTCTCAGACTCTCCAAGGCTGCTCTTTCTGTCTTGTAATGTTTTTTTATATCTTGGAAACCTTAGGTTTAATTTCGGGTCAAAACGGTCAGAAAAATCACGTGAAACTCAAGTTTCTGTATCAACCTGACGCAAGCAACAATTGCCTAACCTTGTCTGTCACGATCGTGGCCCAAGGTGCACAATTGTGGCCTTACACAAAACTCTCTATCATAATCATGGACCAAAGTGCACGATCTTAGCTAGGGTCCTTTCAGCTCGCCTCTTTCTGTCACGATCGTGGCCTGTTGTGTCACGATCGTGGGCTTTATTTTTGACCCGAAACTCTTCAAAACTTCTCCATTCTTCGTCATTTACCCTGAACACTAACAAACCCATCAAGGTACCTCAAAAATATACCAATTAAGCTCAAAGACTCACACTAACCCATAAAAAACACTTAAACACACAATCTAACACAATTAAAACCCAAATACACACTCAACACTCAAATTCATACTAAATACATAACAAATTAAACCGTAAAACATAATGTAAATGACAACTAGACCTGCATCGGGAAAATGTGCAGACACTGACGAACTTCATGTTTTAAGGGATTTCTTAGACCTTTCAGACCCCAGAAAAACCCTAGGGTTATCCAAAACATAAAAGAGTATTAAAAAATATAAAGAGGTAGAGAAAAAGGAGCTTTGTACAACCATTGTCGAAACCCTAAAGGAAGAATATCGAGAGAGGGAATGAAGAAGAAGGAAGAGGAAGAAGAAGTTGACTCAACTTGCTTTCCGGATCGGGAGGTTTTTCGACATTGCTTCCTTCTATCGTCTATTCCAAGTTGTATTTCCTTTTCGTTTCAATTTTATTTATGTATAAAATTGAGATGGATAGTATGATGATAAGATTTGGAATATTGATGATGTTCTAAAGTCTCCTTTGGGATTTTATTTGATTTAATGATTATTTAGTCGATTATGTTTATTTGGATGAGTGTCGTGATTTAATTACGTTCTTGCATAATTCAGTAATAAACTGAGAGGGTCAACTGAATGAATACGATTAAATCATAATAATGAGAGTTAGGTGATTTAATAGAAATTGTAATAAATCATATTGGTAATTGGTTCAGCCGGATTCTGACGAGGCTGCACGTTGCCGTTTGGATCCATGGAATCAACTATTGAGCACAAGAATTC
>JAOTAY010066532.1:0-17668 GCA_025629805.1 Erythroxylum baracoense | reverse complement strand
GCCAAACACATTGAGAGAAAGTATCATCTCATAAGGGAGATAATACAACGTGGTGAAGTGGATGTGGTAAAGATTCCTACAGATCAAAACCTTGCTGATCTGTTCACGAAGATGCTGTCACGTAAGAGCTTCGAGGGTCACCTAGAAGGAATGGAAATTAGGGATATATCAAACTTGCTTTAGGCCAAGTGGGAGATTGTTAGGATTATGTAAATATAATGTCCTGGAAAGAAAGTGTACTTGTATATAACTTAATTTTCTTTTAGTTACAATATTGTAATGAAAATATTTATTATTAATAAAACAAAAGAATTTGGTTTTATTTGTATAGGCATAATATAACTAGTCATAAGGCACCAAAGGTTCTTTTGTAAGTAACATACATATACATGGAGATACATGGGAGACATGTACATTATTAGAATTTAAATTAATTGATTCACTGTTGAATAATCATGTTGGTCGCTTGATTATGGTTTAGACTATAATGTTGCAATTTACCTCTGTGTAAGTAAAGGAGTTCACTTCAAGGGAATGATACGTTTCAAATCATGATAGTAGTTGAATATCAGTAACGGCACTATTAAATGAATCTAGAATCCCACATGTTTTTTAAGAATAAAGTAGGTCATTAATTTAATCTTAAAACATACACCTTAGCTTTCGTTTATTATGAACCATAATCTTGATGAGTTGTGAACTCATACGTGGTTCGTTATAATTCCTGATATGATCGGAATGGATTTTTATAGGGTATCAATCCATTTTCCGAATGTTGGAATTATTAATTGAAACATGCATCAGGGAACATTCACTCAAATAAAGAGTTTATAGTGATATCATCACTTTTAAATGTTTTACAGAGTTTGGTGATTAAACTGGCACCAATAGTTTGATGGACTAGCTACCCATCAAGTCTTAACACCAAGATTAGATTTTGTGTGTTAATCACCATGTAGAGTGAAACGGGAGATCTAGAAGGACAAACCAACATAAGGGTAAAATGGTAATTTTACACTTTATTGTGCAGATGGCTATAATATGGATCAAAATAGAGTTTGCGATTGGACATCGAATTAATAAATTGAAAGACGTTTTCTCATAATTTTAAGTAATTCAAGAGTTCAGCTAATTGCCTTTAGTGGAATAACATTTGGTTAATAACTTGGAATTAATTTTAATGAGATTAAATTAATTCCAGGCTTATTAGATCTTCAATTATTTAAGTCCAATTAGATTCACCACTTGGCTTCTAGGAAGGTTATCAAGGAAAGTAAGAAAAATAAATAGAGGTTATCGGAAAGAAAATGAGACAGTTTAGAGAGAAATGGATGAATTGGGTTAGGGCTAATAAGACCGGAACAATTTAGTTAAAAGTTAATTAAATTGGGTCTTAAACCTATAATTAAATGTTGGGCTTACACTAATTAATTGTTAATTATAAGCCTAAAGGAACATTTAATATTGGGTTGATTTTGGTTTGATTAATTAGATTAATTAAATTAAAATTTAAAAAAAGAGTAAACTCATCGTTAAAATGAGTTTAATGTTGGGTTTTAAAAGAGAGAAAACATACACCTCTCTTTTGGAATTCTAAAAAGAACGTCCAAGTGTTGTAGTAAATGGGATGCATGTCTTTTAGAAATATTTGCTAAAATAAACATGTATTGCTTTTTCTCTCCACTCTCTCCCAAAAGAATTTGCTAATGTTCTTTATTAAATGGTTTTAATGGCTAGTTTTTAAAGCACCTTACATGAAAACGTTATGATGAGAGATAACGTCCAAGTGTTGGACATGTAAGGACATAATTCATTTAGTTTGGATTCTAAATGAAAGTGTGCGTAAATTTTGGGTCTCAACAAGCTTTCAAACCATCAGCTATAGCAAAAAAAAAGAATGTCTCATTTTTTTCTTCTTTTCAACTAGCTGAATATAACAAAGGTTTGCTATTTATTTTTCTTCTCATTTCCCACCAAAGGATCTTGTTAACCAAGTTGTCTAAGGAGAACGAGTGGTAGATCAGATTGGTTAAGGACACAGCAGTAAGGAGTCAAAACTGTAGCGAGGAATAGGTAAAATTCTGATCTTGTTCCTATTTTATTTATTTTCCATATGTCGTATCATGTATGGATTAAAAGCATGTTGATTTGGTGTCTACGTTTCCGCTATATTTTGATTTCGAAAAAAGTTTTTGAAATCTACCGTTTAGCCAAACCAAGCATATTTTTGTTTCTGATCCAACATAGGGCTGCCAAGGTATTTAAAGAACATGAAGAGCAGAAGAGAAAGAGCTTTTGCATCAGTCACAATCTCAAAACCCTAGAGAGCTTTGTTGAGAGATTGAGCAAGAAATGAAGGAAGAGAGATGTGGAGAAGAATTCTATGCGAAGTACTTCCTAGAATAGAAGGTTTCCCATTGTTGCTACCTTTGTCATCCATTCTCAGTCTATTTCTGATTTTATTTCATTCTTTATGATTGTATAGAATATAAGATAGCCATAGTTGATAGATTCGTTAAATGTTGAGGATTTGTTTAAACTCACCTTTGGGATATTTTATCTTTGATATCAATGAAATTTGATTGATTGCATTTTTATTGAATTTTTTGTGATTTCAATTCTGCACTTGCATAATTCGGTAAGAAATTAAGAGGGTGAACCGAGTGAAAATCGTTAAATTAGGCTAACAAGAGTTAAGTAATTTAATAGATCAAGAATTGAATCAAACCGATAAATTTTTGAAACAAGAAATCTTACATAGGTTTTCGGTAGTTTATTGGACAATTTCATATCTAATTTAGGTTTTTGATAAATTGTGAATCTAGAGGTTGCAATTCCTATAATCTAATCAGGGTTAATGATTATAACTCGAGAGAGAGTAATCAACCCTAGGATCGTTTAGACTTGGTAATTTAATAAATTCATAATCAATTTGGTTTTCATTAAAGTCAGATAAAAATTTCCTTTCTCCCAGTTAGTAGTTTTTAGGTTGTTTTGTGATTGGGTGTTGCATCTGCTATCTTGTTATTATTTTCAAATTTGATTATTGGAGTTAATTGCCTGATTAAAATAATTTATTATTTAGTTTTGTTTATTTTGATGTATTACGAATTATTTTCAGCCTTAGATTTTATAATTATATTAACCCTCCTCGTGGAATCAACACCTTAGGTACTATATGAATGACCCATATGCTTGCGGAATATTGAGGTTAATTATTAAAGCTTTTTCATATCGAAAACCTGCGATCAAATTTTTGTAACCATTGCCAGGGAGGCGATTAGTTTAGTTCTATAGTTTAAGGCGTTTAGTTAGTTTTTAATCTTTTCTTTTTTATTTCTTTTCTATTTTTGAAATCATGCTCTTGCATGAACACAAGGGTTACGAGAGGTTTAAGTCACGCAACTGAAACTAGAAATTTAGAAATCACTCGACTAGAATGGACCATTAGGAAAGCTCGACTTGAAGAAGAAGAGGAAATCATAAAGTCAACAATGGCCAAAGAATTTCTGCAGAAAATAGACCATAGAGTGAATCAAGGATGTCAACAACGGACCCTGATGGACTTCATGAGGATAGGGTTCAATGCAACTAACCAAGGAGTAGCTAGGCCACTAGTTCAAGCAGCTTCCTTCGAGATTAAACCAACCCTTTTAAATATGCTTCAGCAGAATGTGCAATTTTATGGATTGGCAAACGAAGATCCAAATGAACATATAGTGAAATTCCTTGAAATCTATACTTTTCGGTATCATTAGATGTGGAAAGATGCAATCAGAATTTGGTTGTTCCCCTTTACCCTTAGACACAAAGCAAAGGCATGGTATTATTCTCTGAACCTAGCCAATGTCACGATATGGGATCAGCTAGTTCGTGCCTTCTTAGATAAGTATTTCCCTCTGACCAAGATCGTGAAGATCATCAAGGAAATTACCAATTTCTAGAAAGGTGATAGGGAATTGATCTACGAAGCATGGGAGAGATACGAGGATTTGCAATAGAAGTGCCCACACCACAACCTACCCAAGGAATTCCTGTTGCAAACATTCTATAATAGAGTAAACCTACCAATGAGAGGCACAATTGATGCAGCTTCAGGAGGATCACTAATGAGGAAGACTGTTGATGAAGTAGAAAAGCTGATAGAGGAGATGGTGAGCAATAGCTATCTTTCGACGAACGAGCAGAATAGACAAACTACTTCATTTCGAGAGCAAAAAGGAATTGTGGCTGTCGATCAAATGATGAAAATGCAAGTGAAAATCAACAACTCGACGTGATAGCTCAATAGCATGAAAGCTTTGTGTCAGCCCGGGTGAAAGCCATATAACTAAAGTGTGAGCTCTATGGATAGATGGATCACGATATCGTGGACTATTACTTAATGAAGGAAGACAATTCGAAGCAAGTAAATTGTATGGGGGCGTAATATCGACGAGGAGGGGGCAACAATCCCTACTCTAATGCTTATAGCCCAAGGTAGAAGAATCACCCTAACTTCTCTTGGACAAATAATATTAGAGGACAGTTTAGATCACAAGGACAATCGGGCTTCCAACAAGATAAACTAAGCTCAATGGAATCTAAGTTGGACAAGAATTTGGATAAAATTAGAGGCATGAAGGACGCACATCGAAGGCTCGAAAACAAATTTGAACAAGTAACAAAGAACCATGCCTTGTCAATATATAATCTGGAAGTCCAAGTAGGTCAACTAGTGGAGGTAATGTCCGCTCAGAATATAGGAACCTTTCCAAGCAACACTGAGTCTAACCTGAAAGAGAGGATCATGGCTATCATTCAAACAGTAGAAGGAACCTCAACACATAAAGGATGACATAGATGAAGGAGAAGGATAGGCAGTTATGGACTTCCTTTAAAGTGAGCTTGAATTTGAGCCAATTATAGAACCTCGATCTTAATTCCTATACCCTATTCTAGCTCTACGGAAGTCACTGTCAAGTAGGACAACAAAGAATTCTAAGCAGGTTGAATCAAACAGGGTTGAGAAAATTACGGAACAACTGCAAACGAGGTTCACCCTAAAGGAATATGTCCAAAAGAAGGTTAAAGAGTACATAGAAGAAGAAAACCCTTATATAGTTCAGAAGAAAGAGGATCCAGGGGATTTTTCATCCCTTGCAGTATAAATGGAGTCAATATCAACAGGGTATTTGTGGATTTGGGTGTGAGTATCAATATAATGCCCTACACCTTTAGTCTAAAATTAGGATTGAGAGAGTTAATACCCACAAAGATTTTAGTGAAGACTGTCGACAGAACAGTTCATCAACCGAAGGGGATCATTAAGGATGTAGGCATACAAATTGATAAATTTACCTTTCCCACAGACTTCTATATACTAGACATTAGAGAAGATGTGGAGACCTCTATGGTTCTTGGACGACCGTTCGTGGCCACTGCTCTTTCAATCATTGACATTGATGGGGGTGAACTTACTCTGAGAATAGGAAAGGAGTAATTAACCTTCAAGGTGTCAAAGAAAGACTACAGTTCTCCTTTACCTTTGACTAAGATCAAGAACCTAAACCTCGAGGAGAATGGGAAGATATCATGGATCCTGGGAATGCATTCAGAAAGAAAAGATCATATAGAAGAAGACGACGGAAGGAGATTTATAAGGAAGGCGGAAACCATAATATGGTAACGCATATGCAAATTGTAAGATTAGTGACGACACAACCATTGTACCATTCATTCGAACCACCGTGAGCTTAAAAAGAGCATCGAGCTACTGATGTTAAAAGAAGCACTATATGGAAAGCAGCCCATAGAAAATTATTTCCTTTGATTTTTTTTGTTAAAAAGTTTGAATTCTGTAGTTAGGATTATTTTGCTTTCAAATAAAATCAAGAAGGAATAGACTTTGACATAAATTGGATGATCGATTAAGTAAGCAAAAGAGAGGTGAAAGCGCCACAAAAGAATTAAGAAGTGATTTCGAAAAAATGTGAAAAGAATATAGAAGAAAAACTGAAGAATTGGTGGAAAACTGTAGGCCATGATCGTGGCTTGCGACTGGTAGAAAAGGGGAACACACGTTTTTAAAGAAATTTTTTACCATTTTACCCTCCAACGACCTATAAATTCATTTCTAACTTCACTTTTTTATTCACTTTCACTTTATCTCTCTACATTTCAAGCTTACAAACGCTCTCACATCTCTCTGCAAAAATTTCAAACTTATAAACTTCTTACAAACTCTACCTATTAACTAGAAAATATGTCGCACATTAAGCAATCAGCCAGACGGGAGCCATCATTCGGACGAAATCAAGTTGCGGGATGAAGGAGAAGAAACAGAGCAGCAGACTTCAGAGTACCCTTCCTGATCTACAAAAAGGAGGAAGGTATTCGTTTCCAATCCTTAAATGCTAGAAAAATAGTAGTTCCTAAATATTTTGATTTTGAAAAGCTCGATAGGATAGAGTTACGCGATAGGGTAGAGAACTAAGCTAAACGAATCCAGTGGGCCAGATTTATACATTTCCAATTTCCTGTCTACTAGGAGCGCATTTTGGAATTTTTCACTTCCCTATCCTATGACCCTCAAAAAGAGGAATAGCTTATGAACTAAACATAGAAATCATGTGCGATATGTGTGAGTTCCTTGAATCCCCCACTATTGATTGACATGATGATTTTTATCCTTCTAGCTATTGGAATGAACTCACTAGAATAGAGCAATTTCATGCCAAAAATGCTCACAACAATATAATAAAGTCCCATAAGCACTTGTTGTATGTGGTAAATGCTATTGTTACGACTCCATGCAAGAGTAGCAACAATTTAGGTATGGGGTACCTAGTTTCTACCATTGTTGAATATTATGGCATAGATTGTAGTGGGTTAACTGTTCATCTCCCTGACTTCCTAAACCATCACCATTTATAGAGGGCTAAAATCCTTGAGTCCTATAATATGGGACTCCAGGATATCAGCTAGAAGACACGTATTAAGATTAGGGCCAATCCTAGGCGAGTTTGAGTTTAACACTGGCTTAGCAGGCAGAAGAGGACACAACTAGTGAAGAGCCTAAGGAAGAAGAAGTAGAAGATTAAGGTTGGAAGAAAGTCATAGAGGCAATCTTTGCAAACAACAAGATAGTTACTGATATACTTGTGGAGTACACTAGAATGATGAAGAAGATGGCCCAAATACAATGACGCTAGAGCCAGGATATTCGTTAGATCCATCGATATTTCGAGTCTCGGGGTGTTTAACTGACACCCCCGACACTATCCCTACTTCCATTTCTATGAGATTTTGTCTAACCCATTTTTTTTTTTCAACTTAGTCTTCATCTTTATTTTTATTTTTATTTATTTTTTGTTTACATTAATTTATGTTTCTTCTTTTCTTTTATGTGTTTGTTTGTTCCTTTCTCACATTGAGGATAATGTGTTATTCAAGTGTGGGGAGGGTCATGTGTTTTACTTTATATGTGATTGTGCATATGTTATGATAGTTGTTAGGTTACATTTTGTGAATTGTTTGAATGTGTTACTGACTTAGATGGATTGAAATTGATTTAATTTTGAACATAGTCTATTAAGTTATGAAGAATCATTAGCTCGCAAAATTAGTGAATCGGGATCTTTGGATAAATATACAGCTTAATTAGGATTTAATGTGAGTTTTCTCTCTTTAAATTATCACATTCATTCATAATTTGAGGCCTTTTAACTTACGTAGCTTTACTAGTATTTTTTTATGGAAACGAGTAGCTAAAACAACAAGTAAGGTAATAAATAAATAAATAAATTGTTAAAGAAATAACTATTCCGTTGCCCTTCGAGTTATGAATAGAGCTAGTAGCCAATTGAGAATATGATATAGATGAGTAACTGATCGACATGCATCACAATTGTGGGCCTCCGCAACAAAAAGCTATAATGATATTCCAACCAAGCAACTTAATGAAAACACGACTTAGTTCGAGTAACCAGATCGACATTCATTACCAGTGTTTACCTCGCTGTAAAAAGACTAAGTCTATGTTCAATAAAAAAATGTGTTTCCTAATAAAAACCTACCGAACTTGTAATGGCTTGGCTTTTCATGAGAACGTACTTAGGAATAGTTACAGAGTTTGAATGATCAAAGAATTATTAATGTGTGTGTGCAATTAAAAAGGGTAAATAAATTAACACTTGGATCTTGATTAATTTGTATATTTAGTTCAAAGCACCTAGATAGATTTTTCATATTAATGATTTGATATAACTTGAATGATTATGTTTAAGATTAAATTTATTTCATAAAGTTGAAGTCATTGTCTCATTACTGCATTGTGTGTTGTGTGTTTGTTATGTGTTTGATGTTTTGTTTGCCTGAGGACAAGCAAATGTTTAAGTGTGAGGATGTTGATAGGTGTGATTTGCATCATATTTTAGGGCTTAATTTATCATATATTAAGTGTTAATTTGAGTGTTTAGTATGTGCTTAGGTTAGAATTGAGTTAGTTGATGTGTTTAAGTATTTTTATGGGTTAGTATAAGTCTTTACGCTTAAATATTATGTTTTTGAGGTACCTTGATGTGTTTATTAGTATTTCAGGGTCAATGTCGAAGAACAAAGAAGTTCTGAAGACTTTTAGAGTGAAACCATGGCCCACGATCGTGGCACAATAGGCCACGATGTTGACATAAACATGTAAGCTAGCCCACGATCATGGCATATGGGCCACGATCGTGACAGAAGACTCTACCACAATCCACGATCGTGGCTTGATTGCCACGATCGTGACATAAAGGTTTAATTCTACTTCGTCAGGTAGACGCGTAAATAAGAGAAAAAGTCAAGTTTTGAGGGATTTTTCGGACCGTTTCGACCGTGGAAACACCCTAGGGCTGCCAAGGTATTTAAAGAACATGAAGAACAAAAGAGAAAGAGCTTTTGCATTAGCCATAATCCCGAAACCCTAAAGAGCTTTATCGAAAGATTGAGGAAGAAACGAAGGAAGAGAGACGTAACGAAGAAGCCTATGCGAAGTACTTCCCAAAACAAGAGGTTTCTTACCATTGCTACCTCTGTCATCTATTCTGAGTCTATTTTTGGTTTTATTTCATTCTTTATGATTTTATAGAATTTGAGATAGCCATAGATGATAGATTCGTTGAATGTTGAGGATTTGTCTAAACTCACCTACAGGATATTTTGTCTTTGATATGAATGAAATTTGATTGATTGTGTTTTTATTGAATTTCTTGTGAGTTAAATTCTGCACTTGAATAATTCGGTAACAAACTGGGAGGGTGATCTAAGTGAAAAGTCATTAAATTAGGCTAACAAGAGTTAGGTAATTTAATAGATCAAGAATTGAATCAAACTGGTAAATTTGTGCAAGAAGAGATCTTGCATAGTTTTTCGGTAGGTTATTGGACAATTTTAGATCTAATTTAGGGTTTTGATAAATTATGAATTGAGAGGTTGTAATTTCCATAATCTAATTAGGGTTAATGATTATAACTCGAGAGAGAGTAATCAACCATAGGACCGTTTAGAATCGGTAATTCTATAAATTCATAATCCATTAGATTTTCATTAAAGTAGGATAAAAATCCCCTTTCTCTCAATTGGTATTTTTTAGGTTGTTATGTGATTGGGTGTTGCATCTGTTATCTTGTTATTATTTTCGAATTTGATTATTGGAGTTAATTGTGTGATTAAAATAGTTTCTTGTTTTGTTTTGTTTATTTTAAATTTTTGCGAATTTTTGTGACCTTAGATTTTAGGATTATCCCTCCTCATGCGATCAACACCTATACTATGTGAACGACCCATGTGCTTGCGAAATATCAAGGTTAATTATTAAAGCTTTTTCATATCAGAAACCTACGATCAAGATGCTTATCCCAAGTCTTAATGTACACCAAAAGGCTAAAAGCCTAATTTGGGGCTTAACCTTTTTCAGTTTGATTAGTTTGGAACTTAAACTTGTAACTTACTCAAATAAGGTATAAAATTTCACGAGTCTACTCAATTTAAGACTTTTTGTATGAAAATTAGGGTATGTTTTACAATTGTTGTTAAATGCAAGCCAGTTAGTCTTCAGATGCCATATTAAGAACACATAAGTTATTGTCTAGGCCACGTGAAATTTAAAAACATAATTTTAATTTCTACTCTTCAACCGTAAATCAACCATTTTTTTCAACAGGTGTTTTTATCCTCTTTCTCTTCTCTTGATTGTGTCTTCACTCCAATCCATATACACATCATCACTTCATGCATGTGCTTTCACTCCAATCTCGTTTGTGCCTTATAAGTAGTGTAAGCTCTCTCTTTTAGCATTGGAGGTGAATGGGTGGTTGGTTTTTGGAGATTTGAAACATAGATGTGCTCTAATTGAAGACCCAAATAGGTAATGACTCATGCTCCCTTCTAATTTTTGTATATAATTTATGGTGTTTGAATCTTCACTTTATTCCTTTGCCCTTTTCCCTTTTTATGGAAAGTTTCCTTAACAATGTTACATTTAGGTAAATTACTTTATATTTTTTAATGGTTTTTACTATAGGGCTAAATAACGTATATATTATAATTGTTTTCATGTGTAATTCTACTATACATTTGTATGTAGGATATGATCAAGTTTTCTCTTCTCTATCTACTTGACATTATATGTAGGATATGATTTATGTCACTTGGTTTAGCTTCGTTGGTGGTTATCCATGTTTGTTTATCTCTATCCATTGGGTTTAAAATAAAGTATGACATTCATGGAAGAGAGACACAGATTCTTCGGAGTAAACAAATTCAATTCTATAGACATCATTTAGCTATCAATGTGTTCACAATCAACATTACAGCATTGTTCTGTAATACTTGAGAATGAGCTTAAGTAGTAGTTCTTCAAGATAATGAGGTTCATTGGAGGATTCAGTTTGTTGTTTTCTTAGTTGTAATTTTATGTTGAGAAGAAATTTTTTAAAATTTCATCTTTGCCAATAGTGGGATGCGTTCTAAGCTTGATTTGAGGTCATACAATCTGATTTCTTCAACTTACCCAGTTGGATGGGACTATAACAGAGAGGCTAATATTATTACTGTAAGTTGAAAGCACCTAAATAGACTTCATGGACTGATGAAAATCTTAGAAGAATGTTTTATGGCTGTCGACTCTTTCTGTTAATTTTGATACATTTTTATATTGCTTTACCTAAAAATGTTTATATATTTCATTAATGAATTGCTATTTTTTCTTTGATGGTAGAGTGAAAGAGTTTGTGGATTTCATGAATGACATGATCAAAGGATTTTGTCCAAGAGCAAGAGATTTATTTTAGAGCTAAAAAACAAAGAGAAGATACTATATTGTCAAAGTAATCTATTGAAGGTTGAAGTGGCAGAGTTATGAGAGAATGCAATAGATTTTTTTCCAGCTGAAATGATTGCAGAAAATTTGAAGTTGAAGAATGAGTTAGTTGCTATGGAGAGAAGTAACGAAACACATTCAATAAAAAGTTGTAAATTTGTTGCTTGTTTAAGCTTGTGTTTAGTAGTCTTGCTTATATTTGTTAGCCTAAATAATGAAGCCAATATAAACAATAGTTGTCCCTTTAAAGCCTTACTTGGAAATGGTTTGATGTACTACAACAATGTGTAAATATAATTCACCTACCCTGATGTTGGAAAGTGCAATTGTTAGATGTTTTAACACCTACTATATTCCTAATTTGATGTTCTAGCCTAAACATGTTTGATGTTTAATGTACTATCCTAAACATGTTTGATGTACTAGCCTAAAGATGTTTGATGTATCAACACATGGTAAAGAAGATTAGTAACAAAATAGGATCATTAATCAATAGAGATAGCGTATTGGTTAGTAGTCAAAAGGAGTTAAAAGAGGCAGCAATTGACCACTCTAAAAAATGTCATATGTACTTTAGCTTTAATGATTAACACAACTGCTAAGTTATTTTATAAGTCATCAAATTATTGTTGAGGAAATAAAGATGTTTAATAGACGTATAATTCTAATTCTTTATATTAACAATGTACATTTCTACCATTCATGAACTTCAACGAAATGGAAAAACCTAAAAGAAATGCAACTCACACTAATTGCTTTATGATATACTACATAAAATGGCTACTTGATGATCTGATCTCAATTTAAGACCAAACGATGAAAATAAAGGGGATTATCATCTCTTTCAAGCCATAGACTTTAAGCTTTCCCTGAAAACTTTTAACATTACAAAGAATGTGACAATTCCAACCAAGCTTCTGTCACCCTCGGTAACCCATTCATAAACTTCAACAAAAAGGAAAAAACCTAAAAAATGCAATTCAAATTGAAATTGGTAGTCATTGCATTCATTTCTTAATAACATGTAAATGCCAATAAGATCCTTACAATATATTGTCGTTTAGTACACAAATATCGAAAAATTGTTCAGTTTGCTAACAATTAAATCTTAAATTTACATTTTCTTCTTTCCCTTTGAAGATGTAGTTTGACTTTCTTAGCTTGGATTCACATGTGCAGTAACATCTTCCTTCCTCTTTATTGATTTCTACCTATGACGTGGGAGTCTCTGACTTCTCCTTTTAGGCTATAGATAAAATACAAACATTGTTAAGTTGTATGGATTAATTAATGTTTAATAAGAATGCAAATATTTAACACTTACATTTAGCATTTTCATCCTTGTAGTTTCATTTTTGTATATCCCCATCCATTCCATGTGTTTCTTGAACTTCCTATTTGCTTCCTGTTGAAGAGAAGATTATGTAATAGGCCTTTTTTCTATAATTTTCACTTGAGAATTTGGGCTACATCTACCAGCATCAAACATCCTTATTCTTCTTCCTCATTTGCAACACCATAACCAGGCCCTCTTCTCCCTTTAGTTTGGTTTTTAGTAGTGGCCTTTGAAGATGTACAGATATTTGTTGTTTCTGAAGCACCTCCAGGTGTTGGGAGAACAACTGAGGCTATTGCCTTTGCACTTCCATATACATGAGCAATACTTGAGGTGTTGGCAGTACCTGAAGCAGTTCTGGAACTAGCAAATATAGACACAGTAGTAGAGGCAGAGGTAGAAGCAAAGTCAGAGGCGTTTTCTCTTCTCTTACCTTTCTTTCCCCTTTCAGCATTGTAAGATGCAGTTTTAGAGGCACTTACTAGGATGTCAGTGTCAGTTTGAACTGTGGATATGTTTTTTGGGGTTGATTATGAGTTTACTGTGTTTTGCTCCACATGGAAATGAGTTGACTAGTTTGGGTTAGGATTTTAAAACTAGGTTAGAACTTACTATTGATAACAGTGAGAATGGAACAAAAAAACCTAGAAGATTACCACTACTTTGGAAAAGAATCTTAACTTTACCACAAAAAAGACAAAAAAAACTTAGAAATTATAACTCTACCCTTCCAAGAATAACCTTTTCTATTCTATCTTTCTATATAGTAGTGGCTGCATGTCATGATCATGCCCATCCTAGACACGTGGTCAACATTTTGCTTTTTGGTTACTTTTGTATTCTTTTGAGGCTCATCAATACCCTTTTTCCTAGTTGTTTTAGGCCTACTATGTCCTTGTTTCAATTCTGGTGGCCTAATGCTTTCTTCATTGCTAATGGGCCAGTCCTTCATACCAAGCATTGGTTGAATTGCCTTTCCATATGCTTTGACATATTCAATCTTCCATAGCCAACTAGAAGTGTACTTTTCAAGATTAACCCCTTTTGTCTCTAATAGCACATATAGCATGTGCACAAGGAATGCCAGAGAGGGCATATCTCTTACAAGAACATATTTTGTTCTGAAGCCTCACCACATATCTGCTCTATTGATGATCAATCTTATATCCTCCTTCTCCATAATGATGTACTGAACAATGTTGAGCAATCATGACACTCTTTTCAATTGCTTCCTATATTCTTGGCCCTAAATTTCCCTTCTACTTAGCAGTGTCTTTCCTTTTTCACACAATTCTTTTCATTAATTATCTTCTAATGTGCTCAAACAACCCTAAAATCGACATTTTCCATACATCAACCAGAGTCTTATTGAAGGTCTCACATAATTTATTGTCAACCAACTCAATCATAGAATCTTCCCTTTAGGAAGCACTGCACCATTGCTGAACTAGTGTATAACTCCCAATATCGTCTACTACCCTTTCCTTCTTAGCTCTGAGCTTATCCAAATTTTCTTTATATTCCCTTACTGTGAAGGATTTTGTAATTTTCCAAAAGTGCTCCTTCATCTCTTCCCTTTTATGTCCTCTTTTATGCCAATTCACATAAACATGTCTACCATAAAACTTGTGCTCAACATTTGGAACAAATCGACAATGGCTCTATCAAGTCCCTACAAGGGAAAACATAACATTTGAATAGGCATGTGGACACAAATCCACATATTTCATAACAGTTACACTCTCAATAAAAGTAAAAAAAAGATTGATGTGAAACTTTTACCTTATATTGGTCAGTTATTATAGTCCAACCAATTCTGAAGCCCAAGTGAGGTAAATCTTCTGTTAACCTTTCAATGAACCACTTCCAGGTAGCTGTCGACTCAACTTTGACCATAGCCTAAACAATAAGAAACATTTGATTATTTCCATCTCTTCCAACAACACCCTTAGTTTTGGATTTCAGCCAACATCCATCTAGGCTAAGATAATGCCTGCATCCATACCTAAACCCATTTTTAATAGCTTCTAAATATATGTGCATTATTTCAAATACAGGTGGAGATTTGGAATTGGTTGAGACACTGTCAATGTAACAATGCTTCTTGGGTTGGTCTATCTAATCACTTCAGTATAAGACCAAAGCTTTCAAAACTCCTCTTTAATGTTGATCACAACACTATTCACTATTTTTTTCTTTGCTCTTCTCATAGTACTTAAAAGCACTTCAATAGCTAAACAATCCTTAACATATAATTTTGATATCATCATTCTTCAAAAATGACTCCTTTTTAAGCTTATCCTTCAACAAATCAGATAAGATGTTGATGTTCATTCTAGGATTTGTGTATACCCTATTACAAACGTGATTGTTCTTCAATTTCCTAACTTAAAATGACTACAACTTATTATCAAATGCTCCATATATATACGAAGGGCAATTCTCTGTCTAACATTTACCTTGGACAAATTTGGGCTTAATTTTGGTAGACATGATAGCCCTCTTTGTTTTGATGCATAACAAACTCACTGTATGCTTAAATTGTAAATGATTAAGAAAAATCATCCTTACTTCAATGTAAGGCTCAGCTACATTTTTATCATAAACAAAATATTTCCTTTTCCTCCTAGTAGCATCATCTACCATATCATTAACATCACCAACAAGTTCTTCAAATTCATCACTGTCATAATATTCAGACAAAACTACCTTATCTTCATCATCTGCATCACCTACATCAACTTCATGTTGTCCATTATCTCCATCATCTTCATCCAGACCATTACCTTCATCTCTTGCTCTAAATCCTTTTTATCCTCTTCAATCTCCATATTTGCATCATCTTCATTCTCCATATTTTTATCATTTTCATCCTTCACATTTGACTCATCGTCTAAATTACCTACATTACCTGCAAACCCTTCATTATTATTATACTCACCATTATCTTCAACTACATTAACCTGATTAACCTCATTACATTCATCCTTAATCATTTCAACATGATATCTACACCATGTTCAATATAAATATCAATACCACCTGTACCTATTATTTAATTAACCATATCTATCACACTAGCATCATCTTGTAAAACCCTTAAACCATTACATAGTTTAAAACTGGGCATAAAATAAAATATCTTTTTTACATTGTTATACGCACTTCTCTTAAATATATCAACCAGTTCAAAATAGCTTAGTAAGTCAATATCAAATTGAATTTCATCCATAAAACTACCCTCATACCAAACATTATCAACCATATTAACAAAACATCTCGTATGGTAAAACCTTAGAGTTACCTCATCAAATGTTATTCTGCTAAACTTAAAAGGAAGACACTAAGTCAGAATGTTGAAAGGAAACACTGATGTTAAAGTGAGAAATTGAAGCCTAGCATAACACATGATGCTTAACATATTCATAACAATTCCATCAATTAACAAATTTATAATGGTGAAAGGTGACAGGAAACACTGAAGTGAAAGTGACAAATTGAAGCACAACACAACACATGAAAGTTAGTGGCATTTCCTACTAACCTCATATATATAACTCTTCTAAGAAATTACTAAGTTCTATTAATTAAGATATGTAGTGTTGTTTATACCTGTGAATCAAGAAACATGTTCTCGCTGTGGTTCCTAGGCTGTTGGAATTTTTCACCTATAAGCCTCGTGGAAGCTGCTTCACTGGTTTGCAGCCTGTATACCTACCTTATGGTTTATCATGCCTCAATGTTTCAAAATTACTAATATTAAATGCAATCCTCGTTCAATTGTTACATTTAAGTTAGTAGTAATTAGAGTATTTCATATTGAAGTTTGTTAACAAAGTTCAAAAGCTAAGAAAATCTAAGGTACGTAGTGTTGTTTACACCTGTGAATCAAGAAACATGTTCTTGTTATGGCTTCCAAGCTCGTGGAAATTTTCACTCATAAGCCTCATGAAAGCTACATCACTTGTTTCCAACCTATATACCTACCTAATGGTTTATTATGCCTCAATGTTTCAAAAATACCCATATTAAATGCAATCATCATTCAATTGTTACATTAACTATAAGTTACTAGTAATTAGAGTCTTTCAGCTTTAAGTTACTACTAGACTGTTAAATCGGAACTTTATGTTATCATCAATGATATTTAGGATATTGCAAACAACATCATAAAAACAATACCTCATTTGCAATTAAAAAAATTCCTCACAAATACTCCCACTAGTAAAGCAAAACATATTGGAGACATTAGTTGGACAACTTACCTGGATGGATGGATAACCACAATCTATAAATAAGGAGGACGTCAGACAATTATGGACACTCTTCAATACAAAACAGAGACTACAAACAATATAAACAAATAAATGATCTAAGATATTAAATCAAGTGAAGGGGAGCTTAAGGGGAGCTTAAGGGGAGCTTTCCAATATTATCACTACAAGAAAATATTGAGTTAGCGATGGCAATTACAGACAGAAAAGATAAATATTCCGTTGGTATTAAAAATTACTGACGGAATTTACCGATAGACAAAAGTGTCATAGATTCGACCGTAGCTAATATTACCGACGGTAAAGAAATTTTTCATCGGTAAGTTTACCGACAGAAAGAAATTACCGTCGGTAATTTCAACGAAATAGTTACCGACTGTCACACTTTTTCCATCCGTAAGTTACCGACGGGCTATAATTTTCCAACGCTAAATTTACCGACTGTAAGTTCCTAAACTGTATGTAAATTTAGCATCAGAATGTTCTATTTCCCTCGGTGCATTTATCGACGGTATGTTTTTTTTCGTCGGTGTTGTTTTAGCTATTACCGATGGAAATTTTGGGTTTTTTCATCGATAAATTATTTGATTTAATCTTTTTAAAATATATTTTTTCATTATATTTAAATTATAACCGTCGAAAAATTTTAATAATTAAATATTTGTAATATATATTTAATTTGATAGAAATAATTAAATAGAAATTTTGATTAATGAT
>JAOTAY010066522.1:0-17668 GCA_025629805.1 Erythroxylum baracoense | reverse complement strand
AAGCCCAAAATTTAAGAATAACCAAAACTTTTATTTTCATTTTGGTCCTCGGACTTTTGAAAATTATAATTAAGCCCTTTAACTTTATAAAATTACAAATTGGTCCTCCAAGAATTGAAAAATTACAATTAAGTCCTTTAACTTTTAACAATTTACAAATAGGCCCTTATGTACATCAACTTTTCCAATTAAGCTTTCGAAGTGTCCAATAAGTCTATAAATCATGTTTAATCACCTCTAAGGCATTAGAACACATTTAATTCGACCACCATGGTCATATCCATCCAATGGACTTGGTTTTTCACACTTAAAAGCTTATATGTCAGAAATCTCCAAGATTTCGCATACCGATGAACTCTAAGTTCATGTAAGGGCATATAACATTTTATATCACTGGCATATGTACCAAAAGGATTCAAATACATCTTTGAACTCATAACAACCATGTATGTATTAATATATAGTAGTATCTCCAAATATAGCACAATACAAAAAGCTCAGAGAGTCCAACATTACATAAGATCCAATATCTCATATTGATTCTTATTTATTGAGTATCTCATATTTAATCATAAAATTTTTTAAACTTTACAATCAAGTCTAACTTGATTAAAATATTTTTTTCTCTTAAACCCTTTTTTTATATGTAACCCATTAGTGTTCCAAATATGTTAGAAACGGATACAAATTATAACCTTAAATCATTTTTAGGATTCGATAAGTTAAACTTCTTTAATTTATCTTTAATTATCTAATAAACAATTTATATCCATATATCAAGATTTACATCTAGTAAAACATCATAACCACCCAAATATTTAAGAATGTCAAAGTGTTTTGACTAACCTTTCCATGCATGATTTTTTTCATATAACACGATTCTTTCATCTACAATGTTCCTGATTAGTTATAAAACATATAATTAATGTCTACTCTATTTAAGTCATTAGTAGTTGATTCAATTAATGATATTTGTAAACTATTTTAGAAAGTATCATTCCATTGTGGCCAAGAACTTTTTGAATCAACACAAATCGAGAACAATGAAACATTTTCTCTAGTTACTTTAGAGAGATGAATCTTATACTGATCACTCAACTACCTGTATAGTTCATACTATATCTAATGACTACCAACTAATTTACCCTTGACTAGAATAGGTCATAAGTAGTATTAAAATATAGCATTTCCTATATGTAACATGGAAAATATTAAGTTAAAGGATCACTTATAAAATCATCAAAATGAGGATTTTCATAGACATACAAGTAATGTTCCAAATAAATTTCTCATATGGGGTCATTTTGGTGAACTTGTTCTTTAAGTATCCCCATGCTTTAGTATATGAGATCAAATACTTCCTTTATAAGAAAGAAATATAACATATGATATTTTTTATGCTTTATTAATGTCTTGTTTTAATAGAGCATTGACTAGAAACAATTTAGGACAATACATAAATTCAATATGAATCTCATAATTATGATCTCTCATAAATTCATTTGTAATTTATATTTATCCCATGAACTTTATCATATACTTATGAATATGTATAATTTAAAGAATGCCTTTAACTTATTATGTCACTAAATTAAAACCAACTAATTGGTTGTATAACATAAACCAAAGAGAAGATGTGATGACCATGCCACTTCTTTTCAATTCATTTTATCCCAATCTTTGTCTACCTTTGGTTTTCTTTATTCCTATAGCAACAAATTGAAGTACAAGAATTAGAAGTTATATATTTGCTTGATGCACTTTTTTAGATCCATGATCCACTTTGATATTACTTTGACTCTAACTTATATATTAAGAACTATCTATTCTTAGCCAACTCAAAATTTCCTTTTACAAAATCTACAATTTTTTAGTTCAAAATCTACTTGTTCATTAATATAAACATACACTAAAAAAAGAAAAATGAATTACCTTACATTTGTATTACTTAGTAAAAAAATATATTAAAATGTATATGTAAAGTTAATTTCTCAAAATTTGAAACGTTATTAACTACTTATTTTCTATAGTAGGAATAATCAAATTTAAGCCAATTTATAAATACCTTTATAAAATCTTCAATTATTTTAAAACTATATATAATTAGCATTTATTTTAGTGTAATTTTATGGTTCATGAAGTATATTTTGTAACTTTTTCTAGCTAACTATAAGGTGTATAGTTTTTAATGTCAACTTGTAAACTAGGTTTTCTAATTTTTATTTCAATATTATTTTTCTTTATTGCAATTTACGTCTGATACTGAATATCTACAACTTATATAGTTATTATATTTGATATTACGCTAATTTGTTAGATATATTTCCTCTATTTTATAGTAGTATCTTTTATCTAGCATATTAATTTTGACGAATTTCATTGAGAACTACTTATTGTATGATGCGAAGAAAATATTTAAGATGCCATTGAAGTATTGTGAAAAATTAATTCGTACTACTATTAAAGAAAACATTCTTATTAAAGAAAACATGTGCATCTACATCATTACTTTGATAAACATGTTGCATGCAACAAATTCCACTACATACTCATTTCATGTCTAGATTTTAAACACATAGAAATAGACTGAAAGATAATTAATAATTACTTACTACAACTTCTTTCAATAAAGACTTTCTCGTTAATACCTAAGCATTCTCGAGACATAAAGCTAATGCTAAGGCATAGTAAGTTGCTTCATTAATAAAGGAAGCATATGGTAAAGAAGAAGCAGTAGTGATGTTCTTCGTACAGGTATACATACCCCAACAATTTGACTTGTAGCTCCTTAAAAGCATTATTTAAGTTATATATAAAAATCAAGTTTTTTTATTTTTAATTTCTTAAATTTATAAATTAAAATGATATTATTTTAAATAATTAAATCAAGCTAACATTGTTTTGAAAGAAAAAATTTAATTAAAATAACATCATTTCGAAAAAATTAGATCATAAAAATTTTTAAGTCAAAAATGAATTTAAAATTTAACCAATTTTTGAGTCAAAAATAAAATTTAATCAATTAAAACTTAATGTTGATTTAGACTAAACTAGTTCTATCAAACCGAATAACTCTTTCTCACTGAACCTTAGATTCTTTACCATTCAATTTTTATTTAAGCTCTAACTCGTTTTCACTCCCCTAATTCATGTTTGGGATCAATTGATTGTACTAGAAGTTTGGTTTGTTATCCTTATTTGTTGATGCACTCTGATGATATAAGTTATATCATCATTGGTAGTATTTAGTGAGTGACCAAAAATGTGGTTAACAAGTGCCTTAGTTGAATAAACTAAAAGAAAATAATTTTTTACTTTTTAAGGTAAAAAATGATATTAATACTCTCAAAATGGAAAAATTACAAGAGCAGATCAATCAAAGATCTGCCATACAAATTCTACAAAAACCTTATATAATTTCACTTATAATAAAACCTTAAAAACATCCTTAACCATCATGGCTAGGCAAAGTATAGCTAGCTAAAAAAAGAACTCAAATGAAGATTTTAGTAATAAAATATTACTCATTCCTTTAAGCTGAAAGATACTCTTGCTTCCCTCTGCACTATCTTTCAACAAGTTACCATCCGACTGTTGCAGGTGATCAATTTTTCATTAATTGACTTCATTAGTCAGAATTTGCTCTCTAATAGCAAATATTTCTAAATTAAGATCCAATATCTCATGTTGATCCTTATTTATTAAATATCTCATATTTAATCATAAAGTTTCTCAAACTTTAAGATCAAGTCTAACTTGATTAAAATATCTTTGCTCTCTATAGCTTATTTTTTATGCAAGACCTATTAGGTTCTCAAATATGTTGGCAATGATTATAAATTATAATTCTAATTCATAATTAGAATTAGATAAATTAAATTTTCTTTTAATTTATCTTTAATTCTCTAGTTAAATAATTTATAATCGTATATCAAGATTGATGTCTAGCAACATATCATGAACACCTAAATATTTAGGAATGTCAAAGTAGTTTTGACTAACCTTTCTATGCATGATTTTTCGTATAATTCAATCTTTTCATCATACAATGTTTCGATTAGAAATAGAACATAAAATGAATGTCTACTCTATTTTCAGTCCAATCATATTATTTCTTTGTTATTAGCTATTGATTCAATTAATGACATTTGCAAACTATTTACAAAATAGCATTCGACCTTGGCTAAGCATTTCCCGAATTACTTCAGATAGGTATAAACTACAATATGTTTTTCTAGGTGTTTAAGTGTGTTTTTAAGTGTTTGTTAGATGATTATCATGTATATAGGATTATAATTGTGTTAGTATTAGTGTTTATATGTATTCTAGGTGGTTGTGTGGTTTAGAGCAAGAATTGGATCTTAATTTTTTGTTTCATGAGGTGTTTGATTTGTTTGTGATGTTGAAAATCAAATAATTAAAGAACAAGGAAGATTTGAAGCAAATAAGGGATACACGGCCGTGTCTATAGTTGTGTAAGTCTCTTATCCCTGGAAAAATCTCAAATTATAGAGCTTTTAAGTTATACACAGTCTAGTACATGACCATGTATCAAACTGTGTATCTCCCAGACAGCAATTCCAACAAATTTCAGCTTTTCCAGCACGCGAATTATTTTGTTCCTTTAACGTTTTGGGGTTATTTTTTGAAACAAATTAAGTGGAGAAACTATAAAAAGAACCTAGAAGCCTCAAGAATTATTTAAGAACGTGAAACACATCCAAAAAACTAGTAGCCACACATCAAATTGAATCAAAGTGGAGAGATCAAGAAGAACACCTAGAAAATTCCAGAATTCCAAATCAGGGCGTTAAACTTTTTTTCTCTTTTCCTTTTAGTTTCTTTCATTGTCCTTGATACGTAATCTAATTCTCTTGATGTTTAGCATATTTATGGGTTTCTAGATCCCTAATAGAAATCATTCTGGATTTATTTTGTGAATTTATTTCTAGTTGATTTCAATACATGTTATGGTGTTTATGATAATTGTGTATGCTTATACTTGACAATAAATTGAGAAAGTGAGTCAAAACTAATCAAATTAGAATGTGCAACGAGATTTGAAAGTTTAATAAGTCCCATAATTATCATATTAACAATCATTCGAAGAGAGATCTTATTTGAGAACTTAATTATCTATTAGATAGCTTCATATATAATTAAAAACATTATGAAAAGTTTTGTGAATCGAGAGCTTACAAATCTGGAAATTCTGTATTCAATTAGGGTTAATTAATTAGATCTTGAGATAGAGTAGTAAATAACTCAGGAAATCTAGGATTAGACACATAATTGTATTAATAAGAGTAAGGGAACAAAATAAGGAAAGAATAGTTCCTAAGTATTCAATCTTGATCAATCTCAATTTTGTTGGTAGCTCAACTAGTTTATTATTTACTTCTTTCATTTATTTATTTGTTTTACTTTTTATTATTTATTTTTATTCAATTGAATTTCTTATTACCTTATACTAAGTTAGGTTTAGACTGTTATCTATTACATAATCCTTGTAGGAACGATACCTTTTGATACTATAAGGTACAATCCATATACTTGCAACTATTGACAGTTTTATTATATATAAAATTTACTAAACAAGTTTTTGGCATTGTTGCCAGGGATTTTAGCATTAGGACAATTTGAATTCCTTTAATTTAAGGAATTATTACTGATTGACCTATTTCATGAGTAAGTCAATATTTTAATACCGTAAGAGCAAAGTGTAGTTGTAACTAGTACTGACAAGTATGGGTTGATCTTACAAAGACTATGAATACTAGTAATTGCCCTTCCCCTATTATCTAGTATAAGGATTGATTTTATATTTTTAATTAAAGTAAATAAAACTAATTAAGTAAAATAAAATAGGAAACGAAATTGAACAGAGGATTATGGAAGCACTTAGAAAATTATCAATATCAAGAATTAGTATCTAGGTTTCAAATCCCACTAAACCCTTGACAGATTGATCTCTTATCATGCAATTGTTTTGTTGATTAGTTGGACCATGGAGACTCCTTTGGTATGTTAGTAGTTGACCTCGAGTCTATTAATAACTAATCCTAAGGTTTCTAACCAAATTACTTAGGTTAAATTTTATAGGATTACATTACCGTTTTTTGAATCCCTTTATTAGGTTGGACTCTAATCTGGAAGATTTATATCATCCTATCTCTAGGGTTGCAATCAACTCCTTCCAATTACCGTGGAACTATTCAAACCTAGGATTTCTCATTCTCTACATATGAAGTCAGATTATCGTATAATATTTTGGATTACTAGAACATAAATAAAACAATTAATTGAATCGCAACAACTAATAAAATCAAATGCAATAATAAAAGAATCAAATCATATCAAAGTATTAACATAAGGTTCATCTAACCTAAATAATAAGTAAATGTTTAGTTACACATTATCGAACATGAAATCAAGCATAAATTGAAAGAAAAATGAATCGAAAACAATGGAATCATAATTATAAATCTCCCTGATTGATATTGAATGTTCTTGCGATGTAAAGGCTTGATCTTGTATTTCTATGGATCTTTCGATGGAATCTTTATGTTTCCCACTTCTTTGGACCAAAATTGTCCCTTGGGAATGAACTCCACGTCTGGAATCGCCTCCAAGAGTCTGCTCTTGCTGCTCTACTGACTGCCCCCTTTTTCACCTCCTAAAATGCTTCTTTATAATGAACTTTAGGGTTTTGGGGAGATGCACATTCATGCATCAGACCATGCATAACTAGAATTCTCTTAATATCACAAAAGTGCACGGTCTCGAAGAAGTGCACTGGTAGATGGTCATACATCTTTTTTGTGCAGCGACTCTTTGTTTTATGCCATGTGTTCATCTAAATTCTTCTTCTATAAGTCTAGGAAGGCAATTATACTCTGTAAACACACTTGGAGCATATTAAATGTCAAATATACGATAAAAGTGTAAAATATCAAGCAAAATACATCCACTATAGTTGGTAAAATATATTCAAATATCCATTTATCAAATATCCCCACACTTTAAGTTTTTGCTTGTCTTTAAGCTTACCATAATCAAAATTATAAATTACATCAATCTATCATCAATTTCAAACTGTTTATTCATACTATACATCATCGTATCTTATTGAATCAAATTAGCGTGCAATCAAAAAAGTTGTCATAAAATTGAATTGAAGGAAATTTACTTCATCATATAATTCAAGAGTTGTTTACAAGTACACATAGATCCTTTCATTATAAACCAATGATACTATATCCTTTTTTTCTTTTATGCTTTTTTTATTTTTTCCAAATTTTTTCTTTTTTTCACACTAAACTTTCAATACAGCATTTAAGAAATATTGGAACTTTCACAAATTTCAAGTCTCAACAAATAAATAATGTAAATAACCTTCAAGGTTCAAAATAATAAACAATCTTCAAAGAAAAATAGGATAAAGGTCTATAATTTGGGTTTAAACAATGAAAAAGGATAAAGCTCAACTTGGTTATTCCTAAAGGTAAATTTTACGGGTATGGTAATTTTTTAAGAAATAGGCTAAAGCAAGTTGGTAAATCTAAATACCTTTATCATATCAATGCTTCTAATTTAACAATATGATCTCAATATGTATAATGAAAGAAAGTTCTAGAATTATCTTACTATAGTCGATATCACACATATGAAAGAATAACAAGAACTTTAAAAAATTTGAAAATCTGCTCTTTAGGCTCAAAAGCTCACAAAACAAATATGGGTATATGTGTATAAACAATATGCAAGACTTAGAAATCTAATTTAATTCTAATCATCATCTTTTTGCATACCAATTCAAATCAATATTCAATAAGGAATATAGTATTCATGGACAGATTCAACCAATTCAAGATATCAGTTAATAGAATTTACAATTAGTATTATAATAAGCTTTAAAAAGTCATTAGAATTCATTAAACCCATCCATACACTTAATGTTGTACATTGTCTCTAATGTACACAATATAAGCATTTATGAATAAATGAAAGGGTTAAATTGGTACTTTCTTGAAAATGACTATTTTGTTCTGATTTTGATCCATCCAATATGAAACTAAAATCCTTGCAAAATATAAATGAAAAGGATAAAAAGAAATAAAAGAAATAACATAACAGAAAATAAAATCCTATACTAAGACAAAAGCAAACAAAAGATAGTATTAAAATTGAAATAAAATAAAAACTAACGTATGGGTTGCCAAAAAGGTATGTACTTTCAAATATTTAATTGTCAATATCTCATACGAAATCTATATCTTCGGTTTTGCGGGCACCAATCATTAATCTGAAGCAATTATCAAAGCACATGAATTATGTATTTTTAGGAGAAGGATAAACACTTTTGATAATCATAGCAAAGAATCTAACCAGGCTTTAAGAGAAAAAGCTCATTCGAGTGCTTAAGGACCACATCACAGCTATAGGGTAGACCATAGTTGAAATTAAGGGTATTAGCCCTCGACATGCATGCACTGAATTCTTTTAGAAGAAGGATCCAAACCATCAAGAGAATGACAAAGGAGACTGATTCCTCCGATGATGGACGTGGTGAAGATGGATATCTTGAAGTTGCTTGAGTTTGGTATAATCTATCTAATTTTAGATAGTAAATGGGTAAGTCTAGTCCAAGTGTTGCTGAAGAATACTGGGACTACAATGGTAAAAAATGAGAATAATGAGTTTGTCCCTACAGTAATTCAAAATAGATGACAAGTATGCATTGATTATAGAAAGTTAAATGTTGGTGCACACAAGGATCACTTTCCACTCCCATTTATTGATCAAACGCTTGAACGACTTGTGGGATGATCTCACTATTATTTCCTTGATGGATATTTAGGTTATAACCAAATTATGATAGCTCCAAAAGATCAAGAGAAAATAACCTTCACATGCCCATTTGGTACATTTGCTTATAGAAGAATGCCTTTTGGACTTTGCAATGCCCCAGCCAACTTTTAGAGATGCATGTAGCACATTATTAAGGTTTTTATGAATGATTTTACTATTTATAGGGTTTCATTTGATGCATGCTTATATAATCTAAATTGCGTACTTAAACTGTGCATCGAAACTAATCTTATTTTAAATTCTAAAAAATGTATGGTTTAACAAGGAATAGTTTTAAGACATGTAATTTCATTTAGAGGGATTGAGTTTGATAAAGCAAAGTTAGATCATGTGCAAAACTTACCCTATCCCATAATTGTGAGGGAGGTTCATTCTTTTCTTGGCCATGTAGTTTTTTATCACAGATTTATCAAAGACTTCAGTAAGATTTCAACAAATCTCTGTCGTTTGTTACAAAAGGACGTGTTGTTTGAATTTGATGAGGGATGTAAGGAACCTTTTCACAAGTTAAAGGAACTTTTGACTTCGACACCAACCATTCAACCACCTAATTGGAGTCAACCCTTTGAGATTATGTGTGATGCTAGCAATTTTGTTGTTGGTACCATCCTTGGTCAAAAACATGGAAAGATGACTCATTCCATTTACTACGCTTCAAGAACTCTCAGTATAGTCCTTATTTCGATAGTTCTAAAGTCATTATATATTCCGATCATTTAGTATTAAGGTATCTTTTATTAAAGAAGGAAACAAAGCCAAGGCTTATTAGATGGATTCTCCTACTCTAAGAGTTCTATTTGGAGATCAAAGATAAGAAAGGTGTAGAAAAATCAGTTGCGGACTACCTAAGTCGAGTTGTGAAGGAAGAGGATCAATACCATTACAAAAGTTATTTTTGGATAAGAAACTACTAACTGTTCGAGGTAAAGTTTCATAGTATGCTGATATTATAAACTATCTAGTAAATCATAAGATACCTAATGATTTGAGTGAAGCTAGGCAGAATACAATAAATAGTGATTCCAAATATTATATTTGGGATGATCCTCAATTGTGGAAATGTTGTTCTGACTAAGTAATTAGGAGATGTGTGCCCAAGCATGAATGTGAATCTATTTTAAAATTTTGTCATTCATATGCTTGCGGTGGTCATTTTGGGCCTAATAAAACTGCTAGGAAAATACTTGAATGTGATTTTTATTGGCCAAATATATTTTGAGATTCCTATATATTCTGCAAGGCATATGAACAATGCTAGAAACAAGGTAATTTATTCCATAGAGATCAAATGCCTTTATCGCTAATCCTTGTATATGAAAATTTTTATGTTTGGGGTATTAACTTTATGAGACCATTTCCTTATTCTTTTGGTTTTGTTTACATTTTATTGGCTATGGATTATGTTTCTAGATGGGTAGAAGCCAAAGCCACCAGGACAAATGATTCTAAAATTGTTTCAGCATTTGTCAAGTCCAACATTTTTGCTAGGTTTGGAACACTGTGAGCATTAATTAGCAATAGGGGTACTCATTTTTCCAATCGATTGGTAAGAAATTTTTTGAAGAAGTACCATGTTACTCATCAGGTTTCGACGGCCTACCATCTATAGATAAACGGGTACTCAAAAGTGTTAAACAAAGAAATTAAGTCAATTTTTAAGAAAATGGTGAACCCAAATCGTAAAGATTGGAGCCAACAACTTGATGATGCTCTTTAGGCATATAAAATTGTGTACAATACACCGATTGGCTTGTCTCCATACCTACTGATTTATAGAAAGCCATATCATCTTCTAATGGAAATTGAGCACAAAGCTTTTTGGACAATCAAGCAATGCAATATAAAGATGGATGAGGTGGGTGAACAAAGAAAATTGTAACTGTATGAATTGGAAGAGCTTAGGCTTGATTCTTAGAAAAATGTAGAAATTTACGAGGAGAAGACTAAGCTATTTCATGATAAGAAGATTGATGGAAAGAATTTCGTTGTTGGACAAAAAGTTCTTCTCCATCATTCACAACTTAAGCTTTTCCTAAGTAAATTACGTTCTTGTTGAATTAGATCTTTTGTCATTACTAATTTGTTTTCCCATGGTGTAATTAAAATTAAAAGCCTACAGACAAAGAAGCACTTCAAGGTCAATGGTCATCGATTGAAACCATCTTGTGAAGGATTCCAAGTGAAATATGTGGAAGTGATGGGGTTAGAAAACCCTTATTATGAAGATTAAGCAACACTTATGTCGAGCCAATGACATGAAACAAAGGCACTGCTTGGGAGGTAACTCAAGGGAAGTTTATTACTTTTCATTTCCATTCTCCATTTGTTGTTTATGTTAAATGCTCCATTTCTCACATTTAATGTTACATTGGGGACAATGTAAGTTTTAAGTGTGGAGGTGGGGATCTTTTCATGCATGTTTTTAAGCTTGTGTGTTGCTTATGTGTGTTTCTTAGGTGTTTTAAAAAATCAATCAAACAAACAAACAGCATCTCTTTTTCTATTGCTTTTAAGGCTATATACTCATAATTAAAGAGTGAGTTGACTACAGAAATTCATGGCAACTTGAGCATATACTTTTACTCTTTTGATTGGTCAATATACATTATCTTTAGAAGAGTGGTGACTAGTGGTAAACACAAGCTAGTGCAATTTTGAGCCTTTATATACCGACACATTCATATCAGTCTCATTATCTTCTATTTATATGTAACCTTCATGACATGTACATCCTAACTTCGCTTTGATTTTCTATTTAAAACAACATATATATCACATACGTTAACATGGAAATGATATAGCTACATTTGCCAAACAGCCTACCTATTGATATGATTTTTCCTTTTGATAAGCCCCCTTGAGCTTTATTTTCCTTTTCTTTTTATGCTAACCACATTACATGCCTTAAACCTAACCAAATGTCCTACCCAAGCCTTAAAGCTAGTAGAGACTTTATCAATTGTTGATGATTATGGAAGCACAAAATGTAAGTGTGGGGGTGTGCATATATATAGGTTAGTTATAATTTATTGGAATGTCATTTCATCTCTTATCAATGAATTCCAAATGTTAATATAGCTTCTTTCAATTTTTGCAACAATTTTCAATTCGGAAAAAAGAGAAGAGAAAAGAAAAGAAAGAAAAATATGTTTAAATAAAAGTACCAAGGAGGAAATGCATTTGTTTTGCAAAGTTATTCATGAGTTGTTTTTCCTCCTAAAGTTGTACGGAATGGGTGATTTGAGTATGATGCATATTAGGTAAATGTTATTTTTTAGGATCACCACTTATGGTTATAATGTATTGTATTTCATTAACTGTATAAGTGATTTCTTCCATTCTTTATTCTTCTCAGGGTTGTGGTGTGAGAGCTTGATTTTACATTGAGTGCTTTTCTTGCTCATTAGCTCTAATAGCTTTTGTGCTACATTACCCAAATACATCTCACCTTAATCCTTGCCTACATTACAACCTTAGAAAAGTCCTTTGATTCATGATTATGCATGTGAATCTTAACGGTGGAGAAATGAAATGATATGCAAAGTTGTAGAATGTCTTGATCATGAATGGTGTTTGAGTGAACCTACAGATCTATCTTACTCTTAAACATATTTTGTCAAAGTCTAACCTTAGAATGCTCAATTTTTGAAGGTAATAATTATTGATTGATCATGAGTAAAGGCATTTAATGTTAAGTTCTTGTTGTCGTTTTGAAAGTTATTTCTGTTTACTTATAACTATCTGTTCTTAGGAATTATGAAAAATGTGAAAATGTTTTAATTTATGACTTTGATTTTGTTATTTTGCTCGAGGACAGTCAAAAGCTAAGTGTGGGGGAATTTTATGTGTGCTTAATTGTTTATGGAATTTTATGTGTGCTTAATTGTTTATACATTCACTCCTTAATATTTATTAATTATCATTGTGAAGAGTTTAAAGAACTCATTTTGGTTCATATTTGGTTTTTAGGTACAACTTGAAAGTTCAAGAGCTAAAATGAGTTTAAAGCACATTCCTTGAGCCATTCTCTTAATTTCAAACTCATTTGTCTTTGTGGAACAATAAGGAGCTGGATTAGAGTGAAGATAGGACAAGAAAATGCAAAACATGAAGAATTCACCATGCAGTGCAAGATGTACGGTCATGCATCCACTTGGAAGGCCATGCATCACCTTACATGGTCATGTATATTGGTGATTAGAAATTTTTGGGCTTGCGTGGTCATGCACTATTTCAAATGATGCATTTTTATTAGTTTGCACAGTTGGATGCACGACCCTGCACCCAACTATGCATATTCCCATAAACCTAGATTTTACTATATATTGACATTTTAAGCAGCCACAAAGAGCAGAATCATTTTAGAGGCACGGGAAAGGGCAGAAAGCTTACCTCTTTGGGATCTATGGAGGGCTAATATTCTTTATTGTGGTTCGAAAGTAAAATTGATGCTAAAGATCACATTTGAGAATACCGTCACTGTGTACTGTTGAATCCTTCTCTCTTTAAGGATTGTTTACATTATTCTTTGCTTATTGAATTAGGAATTCTTATAAGGATAATTTGAATGCTTCTATTAGATAGTTTTTATGTAAACCATTGTTATAATCTTAAATACGATAAGTAATAGTTGTGTTTTGGATTCATTTGTGGCAACTAATGACATTGAATCATTAAGGATAACATAGCATAGGTTAAATGACTCGAGCTTGTGTGATTGTTTCCTAGATTGATTTGTTTTCCTTAATCGTAATGCGGCTTTCTGCCTAAATCTGGAGAGCTTGTTCTAGGTTGTTTGATAGCTTAGTTAGTTAAAGAGATTATTTTGATTAAATCCCATCTAAGGGAAAACCGAGGTTAACAAAACTTGTTGTAATCTACGATCAATAGTTTCTAAGAGAGATATGAAAACAACAATACAATGAAGTATGTTTATTTGTGTGTAGGCTGAGATTGAACGGAGAACTGGATTCCAAAATCATTCACCAATTCCCTCACTTTTATGCTATTTAATTTGATTCACTTTCGTAAGTTCAATTTTACTTTGTTTTTCTTAATTGCATCTAACCAAACCCCCTTATACATATAAATATAATTTACAAAAGTGATTTCATTTAATCTCCGTGGGATCGAACTAAATCATTAGTAGCTATAGTTTTAAGTTTAGTTATTTTGCTGCAGCGTTACGAGTGGTATTTTTTGTACATAAGTGTTATATTATATGTATGAAGTTTCGATATAGTGTTAACTGATGCATAGTACTCTTGGTACTGAATTATGATATTCCCATTTTAAGATGAATGTGTACTTATCTATTATGCGTAGTAGTATTTTATGAACAAAAGTATGGTATTGTATGTATAAAATTTTAGTATATTTTTAGTTAAAGCATGATATTTTTTGTACTAAGTGATGGTATTCTTATTTTAAAGTGAACATGTGAATTATTTGTTATGGATGGTAGTAATTTTTTTATATAAGCATCGTATTACATGTATGAAGCTCTAGTATAGTTCTAATTAAGGCATGGTAATCTTCTACTAAGTGATGGTATTCCTGTTTTAAGGTGACCGTATGACTTATTTGTAACAGGTGATGGTATTTTTCAAACATAATGTGGTACTTGATATATGAAGGCTTAGTATAGTTTCAACTGAGTCATGGCATTCTTTATACTAAGTGATGGATAATTCCATTTTGAGGTGAACATTTGACTTCCTTGTTATGATTATTGGTATTTTTTAATATAAGTGTGATATTTTATATTTGAAAATCTAGTATAGTTTTAGCTAAGTTATAATATTCTTCGTATTAAGTGATGATATTTCCATTTTAAGGAGAATGTACGAATTATCTATTATGGCAGTGATATGTTTTAAACATAAGCATAAAATTAAACGTATAAAGTTCTGGTCTGGTATAGTTTTAACTAACTCATGATATTTCTATTTTAAAATGAATATGTGACTTTTCTATTATAGGTGGTAGTATTTTTTCAAAAACAAAGCATGATATTGTATGTATATATTCAAGTATAGTTTTAATTAAGACATGGTATTCTTAATACTAAGTGATGATTTTCCCATTTTAAGGTGAACATGTGACTTATCTGTTAAAGAAGTTGTATTTTTTAAATATGTGTAGTTTTAACTAAGTCATGATATTCTTGGTACTGAGTGATGGTATTTCCATTTTAAGATGAATGCATGACTTTTTTATTATAAGTGGTGGTATTTTTTAACATAAGCATGGAATTTATGTATAAAGTTTAGGTTCAATTTTATTTGAGATTATGGCATTCTTAGTATTGAGTGATGGTGAATGTGTGATCTATCTATTATGGGTGATAGTATTTTCTAAACATAAGCATATTATTTGATGTACACAAGTTTTTTATAGTTTTAACTAAGACATGATATTATTGGTACTAAGTAATGGTATTCTCACTTTAAGTAAACGAATGACTTATCTGTTATAAGTGATGCTATTTTTTGAACATCAACGAGGTATTGAATGTATGAAGGTCTGGTATAGTTTTAAATGAGCATAGCATTCTTCTTATAAGTGATGGTATTCTCATTTTAAGGTGAATGTATGACTTATCTATTATGGATGGTAGTGCTTTTTACATATAAGTGTAGTATTGGATGTGTGAAGGTCTATTATAGTTTTTCTTGAGACATGGTATGCTTTGACCTCGATGATGATATTCTCATTTTAAGGTGAATGTGTAACTTACTTATTACAAATGATAACATTTTTTTAATATAAGTATGGTATTTGATGCACAAAGGTCTGTTATAATTTTTACAGACGTATGGTATTCTTCGTACTCAGTGATAATAATCTCATTTTAAGGTCAATTTTTGACTTGTCCTTTATGGGTGAAAATTTTTTATTCGTAGGCATGGAATTAGATGTATTAACCTTTTGGTATAGCTTTTATCGAGTCATGTTAATCTCCATACCTAATAATAGTATTCTCATTTCAAGGTGAAAGTGTGACTTACATGTTACAAGGGTGGTATTTTTTTGCTCTTAATTATGGTATTAAATGTTTGAATATCTGTTATAGTTTTTATTAAGGT
The DNA here is from genome assembly GCA_025629805.1 of Erythroxylum baracoense. Lineage (NCBI taxonomy): Eukaryota > Viridiplantae > Streptophyta > Magnoliopsida > Malpighiales > Erythroxylaceae > Erythroxylum > Erythroxylum baracoense. The sequence goes on along the minus strand of JAOTAY010066522.1, from coordinate 1,709 downwards.
GAGGTATTCATCATACTCGATGATAGTATTCTCATTTATGGTGAATGTATGACTTATCTGTTAAAGGTAGTGATACTGTTTGAACATAAACGTAGTATTGGATGTATGAAGACCTAGTATAGCTTTGATTAAAACAAAATATTCTTTATTCCAAATGATGATATTAATATTTTATAAAGAACGTGTGACTTATATGTTATGAGTGTGCATTCTCTGTTTGAAGTAATGGTATTCTCATTTTAAGGTGAACATGTGACTTATCTATTATCAGTAGTGGTAGTTTTTAACATAAGCACAACATTGGAAATATGAAGGTATGGTATAATTTTAATTGTCATGATGTTCTTCGTATTAAGTGGTGGTGATCCCATTTTAAGGTGAACGTGTGACTCCCCCATTATGGGTGGAAGTATTCTTTGACTAAGGCATAATATCCTTCGTAATAAGTGATGATATTCTCATTTTAGGATGAATGTGTTACTTATCTATTATGGGTTGTCTATAATGTGTCATCTTCTTCCTTGTTCTTCTTTTGAGACTCTGCTTTAGTCACTCAAGAAAATAATAAACAGATATATGAAACAAATTATTCCAATGATAAGTTTAAGAAATGAAGTCAAAGTTTACGCTTTCTAACATACAATGGCATAAACATATTTAATGGAGATGTAAGGAAGAAGTAAAAAAATCAATATCAATGAGATAATGGACAAAACAACTATGTTACAAAAAAGATATGGTTGTTCCCTTTTTCAACCATGATCAATTACATAAATGTCTTACGCGGAGATGGAGGAAGGAATAAAGAATATGGTATGTAAAGATGAAGAAGAAGATGTAAGAAAATATTTGTTTCATCACAATTTATATTTTTCCTTACTAATTACAACATTGTTTATTATATTTTTATCTTACTTGTTAGACCCCAAACTTTTTTCCTAAAAGTTAGAATTATTAAATGAGAATTTATTGGCGTTTAGTCATAAATAAATTTTATTTACATATGTTTGTTGTATTAAATGAAAATGTTAGAATTTAGTTAGGGAGTAAGTAGGCATTAAATCAAATATGAAAGGGTAAGCTTGGAAAGACAAAAAGTTGCCTTAAATTAATAAGAACGAAATGAGAAAAATGAAGAGAGTCATGTAGAAGTAAGAAAGAAAAAGAAAGAAAAACCTAGAAGAAACTAGAAGAAGAGAAGCAGAAACCAAAACAGAAAAAGAAGAAGAAGGAATGGAAGAAAAAGGAGAAAGAAGAAGAAGGAAAAGGTTCAGATGAGTTTTTTGGTATTATCTATCTTTTCTTCTTGCTTTAGTAGAAGAAGAAACTAGTGAGAATGAGTTCTATATGCTGGAAATAAAAGGAGAAAGGAGGACCAAGAAATCTATTCTTGATTTTCATAGAATTTCAACTAGATCTTAGTTATTCTAGCTTAGATAAACCAAGGATAGTAGTTTAAGTCCAAGCTCACCGTTGATTATTAAAGCTTTAACAATTTTCTTTTTGTATATAAGTTTGAATGAAAGTTTGGTTGTTTGAAGGAAATCAAGAAAATCCAAATACGCAAGAGCAAGAAGAAAGGCGAACTTGAGTTCATATTTACTATTAATTAGGTGGGTAATATGTTTATAATTATTGTGATGATGGGCTGAATTCTTGTTTGCTTACATGCTTAAATTGTTTGACTTTGAATTATTATGATTGTTGGA
>JAOTAY010066474.1:0-17674 GCA_025629805.1 Erythroxylum baracoense | reverse complement strand
TGGGTCGGTCCAATATATGTTCTCTAACATATATCTATGTTTCTGATTTGATAACTCATATCCATGATCAGTAAAACATGATCATCAATCAGAACACATACTAGCCTTAATTCATTATTGTTCCACCAGTAATGATCGACTAGGGACAGTTTAAAATAGTATTACAATACTTATGGTTTTACTATCAAGTCACATACATGATAACATAAGCCTAACACAATTTATGGAATGTAAATCACATTACATAAACAATATACATGCATATTTAAAAGAATACCTCACAATATATTATTAATAAGTTAGAATGTCAATTCAAAAGTCACATATGAACATTGGCCTAGGGCACACTACTAACAGCCAACGGGTTATTTTGCCAATTGAAGGTGTGCAAACGGGTGGTTTTGCCCACCGAAGGTATGCCATTGCGATCTTTTTTCACGTTGTTTTATCCACCTAATGTGTCTAGCAACCAAGCCAATGGAATGTCTTGTCTAGCGAAGGTTTCCTAACTTGTTGTCTTTCCCACGAGTTGTTTTTCCCACCGAAGGTACCGTGCCAATAGGTTGTTTTACCCACCGAGGATGCCTAACAACCATGCGAATGAGTTATTTGGACCATCGAGGGTGCCTAGCGACCGTCCCAGCAGGGTGTTTCGCCTACCCAAGGTGCCTAGTGACCGTGTCAATGGGCGGGTTTAGACACTGAAGGTGCCCAACGAGTTTTTTGGCCACCGATGCTACCTAACGACCATGCCAACGAACTGTTTTCCCATCAAAAGTGTGGCAACGTGCTATTTTTCCCACTAAATTTTCCTAGCCAATGTTCCAATGGGTAGTTTTGCCCACTGAAGGTGCTTAGTGACCATGCCAACGAGCTATTTTGCCCACTGACGGTACCTAGTGACCGTTCCAACGAGTTGTTTTAGCCACCAGAGGTGTCCTACTGGTTGTTTTTCCCACCAAAGATGCCTAGCGAATGTGCCAACGGGTTGTTTTGCCTTTCGAAGGTACTTAGTGACTTTTCGAATAGGTGGTTCGCCAATAGAAGGTGCCTAACGACCATGACAACGGGTTGTTTTACCCATTGAGGAAGCTGAGCGACCACATCAAAGGGTTGTTTTACCCACCGAGGGTGCCTAGCGATCATGCCATCATGGTTTTTTCCCCGCCAAAGGTTCCAAGTTGACTCTGCCAACAGATTGCTTTCCCACTGAGGGTGCCTAGCGACAGTATCAACAGGTTATTTTACTCACTGAAGGTGTGCAAACGGGTTGTTTTGCCCACCGAAGGTGTCTAGCGATCATGCCAACGGGTTGTTTTACCCACTGAGGGTGCCTAGCGACCATGCCAATGGGTTGTTTTACCCACCGAGGGTGCCTAACAACTATGCCAACAGGTTGTTTTGCCCACCAAAGGTGACTGACAACTGTTCCCATACTTTTCAACCAAAGGTTACTAGCAACTGTTCCAACAGATTTTTTTTCCCATCAAAGGAGGCTAGCGACAGTGCCAACTGGTTGTTTTGCCTATATAAGGTGCCTAACGACCATGCCAACAAGCTTTTTTCCCCACCAAAGGTGCCAAGTGACCATGCCAATGGACTGTTTTCCCACTGAAGGTGCCTAGCGACCATACCAATGGGTTATTTTGCTCACTGAAGGTCTGCAAACGGGCTATTTTGTCCACTGAAGGTGCCTAACTAGCTAATTTTGCCACCAAAGGTGCCTACCAAACAAGCCAACAGAATGTTTTTCCCACCAAGGGTGCCTAGTGACTGTGCCAACAAACTATTTTACCCACCTAAGGTGCCGAATGGGTTATTTTGCCCACCGAGCATGCCTAAGAACCATGCCAACAGGCTGTTTTTCTCACCGAAGGTGCCCAACTGACTGTTTTCCCCACTAAAGTTGCCTAGCGAACATTCCAATGGGTTATTTTGCCCACCAAAGGTGCCTAGTGTCCTTGTGAACGGGTTGTTTTGCCTACCCAAGGTGCCTAGCAACTGTGTAAACAAACTATTTTGTCTATTGAAGGTGCCTAGGGACCGTGTCAATGGGCTATTTTGCCCATCGACGGTACCTAGTGACCATGTCAATGGGCTGTTTTTCCCACCAATGGTGCCTAGCTACCATGTCAATGGGCTTTTTTGCACACCAATAGTGCCTAACAAGCAATTTTCCCACCAAATGCGCCTAACAAATGTGCCAACGGGTTGTTTTTCCCACCGAGGCTGCCTAGTGACCGTGCCAACGAACTGTTTTGCCTACCTAAGGTGCCCAATGGGTTGTTTTGCCCACTAAGAGTTAAAGACCGAGCCAACGGGCTGTTTTACCCATCAAAGGTGCCTAGTGACTGTGCCAACAAGATATTTTACCCACCGAAGGTGCCTAATAGGTTGTTTTGCCCACCGATGGTGCCTAGGGACCGTGCCAACGGGCTATTTTCCCCACTACAGGTGCCCAATGGGCTGTTTTTCCCACCAAGGGTGCCTAGCAATCATGCCAACGGGTTGTTTTGCCCGCTGAAGGTGACTAACGACTATTCCAACGGGCTATTTTCCCACCGAAGGTGGCTAACGTCTATACCAACGGGCTATTTTGCTTTAAAAGGTGCCTATAGACCATGCCAAGGTGCATTTTTCCCCTCCAAAGGTACCTAGCGACTATGCCAATGAGTTGTTTTCCCACCGAAGGTGCCTAGCAATCGTGCCAACGGGTTATTTTGCCCACCGAAAGTGTGCAAACAAGTTGTTTTACCTACAGAAGGTACGTCAACATGCAGTATTTTCCACTGATTGTTCCTAGCGAATGTGCCAACGTACTGTCTTGCCCTCCAATGGTGTGCCAATGCACTGTTTTTCCCATCGAAGGTGCCCAACCACTGTGCCAACGGACTGTTCCCACCAAAAATGCCCAACTAGCTATTTTTTCAATAAACATTTCTAATGGACATCCCAACGGGCTATTTTGCCCATCGAAGGTGTCTAGCGACTGTGCCAACAGGCCAATTTGCTCGCCTAAGGAGCCTAGCGACCATGCCAATGCGTTGTTCTACCCACTGAAGCTGCGCCAACGTGCTATTTTTTCAACCGAATGTGGCTATCGACCGTGTCAATGGACTGTCTTACCCACCGAAGGATTCCTAACGCACTAGTTTTCCCACCGAAGGTGCATAGGCACCGCACCAGTGGGTTGTTTTACCCACCGAAGATGCCCAATCAGCTATTTTTCCACCAAAGGTGTCTAGCAAATGTGCCAACGGGCTGTTTTGCCTGCAGAAGGTGCCCAGCTATCGTGCTAACTGGTTCTTTTACCCACCCAAGCTACCTAGAGACCGTGCCTTCGGGCTGTTTTATCCACTGAGCTATCTAATGACCATACCAACGGGCTATTTTGCCCACCGAGGGTGCCTAGAGATCATGACAACAAGTTGTTTTGCCAATCGAAGGTGCCTAGAGACCTTGTCAATGGGCTATTTTACCCACTGAAGGTGCCTAACTATCGTGCCAAAGGGCTGTTTTACCCACTGAACATGCCCAACTACCTGTTTTTCCACCAAAAGTGTCTAGCGGATGTGCCAACGGGCTGTTTCACCCACTGAGGTGCCTAATGACCATGCCAATGGGCTATTTTGGCCACTGAGGGTTTAGAGAGACCATGCCAACGGGCTATTTTGTCCATCGAAGGTGCCTAGTGACCATATAAGCAAGTCATTTTACCCATTGAAGGTTCCCAACCGGTTGTTTTACCCACCGATGGTGCCTAGCGACCATGCCAACGGACTATTTTCTCACCAAAACTATGTCGACGTGCTGTTTTTCCCACTAAAGGTGCCTGGTGATTGTGCCAACAGGCTGTTTTGAGCATTAAAGCTACCCAACGGGCTGTATTTTCCATCAAAGGTGCCTAGCCACCGTGTCAACGGGCTGTTTTGCCCACCAAAGGTGCCTAGTGACCATGCCAACGGGTTGTTTTGCCCACCGATGGTGCCTAACGACCATGTCAACTGGCTATTTTGCCCTCCGAAGGTGCCCAAATGGCTATTTTCACACCAAATTTGCCTAACAAATGTGTCAACAAGATATTTTATCCAATGAAGGTGCCTAGTGACCGTCTTAACAAACTGTTTTACCCACTAGGGTGCCCAATGGGTTGTTTTGCCCACCGAGGGAGCGCAGCGATCATACCAACCGACAATTTTGCCCACTGAAGGTGCCAAACTGACTATTTTTCACACCAAAGGTGCCTAGCGAACGTGCCAACCGGCTGTCTTGCCGGTCGAGGGTTCCTAGCGACCATACCAATGGGCTGTATTACCCACCAAGGGTGCCTAGTGACCGTGCACAACGGGTTGTTTTGCCCATTGAAGGTGCACAACGGGCTATTTTTCCCACCTAGGGTGCCTAGTAACCGTGCCAACGGGCTGTTTTGCCCACCAAAGGTGACTAACAACTGTTCCAATAGGCTATTTTTCCACTGAAGGTGACTAGCGACCATTCCAATGGGTTGTTCTTCCCACCGAAGGTGGCTATCGACCATGCGAATGGGCTGTTTTACATGAGGTCCCTAGTGATCATGCAAATGGGCCTTTTTCCCCCCGAAAGGTGCCTAGCAACTGTGCTAAAGGGGTGTTTTTCCCACCAAAGGTGCCTAGCAACTATACCAATGGGCTATTTTAACAATCGAAGGTGCCTAGCGACCACACCAATGGGCTACTTTAACAACCCAAGGTGTATAGTGACGAAGCCAAAGGCTTCTTTTATCCACTAAAGGTGCCTAACGACCGTGCTGACTGGCTATTCTACCCACCAAAGGTACCCAACGAGCTGTTTTACCCATACAAGATGCCTAGGGAGCTTGTGAATGGGCTATTTTGCGCACCCAAGGTGCCTAGCAACTGTGTGAATGGGTTGTTTTGCCCACCAAAGGTGCCTAGTGATCGTGGCAACGAGCTATTCTACCTACTCAAGCTGCCTAGCGACTGTGCCAACAGGTTATTTTGTCCACCGAAGGTGGCCAACTGGTTGTTTTTCCCACCAAAGATGCGTAGCAAACGTGCCAACTGATTGCTTTGCCCATCCAAGGTGTGTAGTGACCATGCAAACAGGATACTTTGCTCACTCAAGGTGCCCAAGGGCCATGCCAATAGGCTGTTTTGCCCACTGAGAGTTCTAAGTGATCATGCTAATAGGTTGTTTTACCCACCCAGGGTGTCTAAGGACCATGCCAAGGGGCTATTTTACCCACTGAAGGTGCCCAATAGGCTATTTTTCCCATCGAGGGTGCCTAGCAATCGTGCCAGTAGGCTGTTTTGCCCACCGAAGGTGACTAACGACTATTCCAATGGGATGTTTTTCCCATCAAAGGTGGCTAACGACTGTGCCAACGGGTTGTTTTGCCCATATAAGGTGTCTATCAATCATGCCAACGAGTTTTTTTCCCCACCAAAGGTGCCTAGCGACTGTGCCGATAGGCTAGTTCTCCCTCTGAAGGTGCCTAGCGACCGTACCAACTAGTTATTTTCCCACCAAAAGTGTGCAAACAGGTTGTTTTGCTTACCGAAGGTATGCCAACGTGCTGTTTTCTCCACTAAATGTACCTAGTAACCGTGTCAACGGACTGTCTCGCCCACCAAAGGTGTGCCAACGTGCTATTTTTCCTACCGAAAGTGCCTTTCAACCATGTCAAACGGCTGTTTTACCGACCGAACATGCCTAACTAGTTATCTTTCCACGAAAGGTGTCCAGAGGATGTACTAATGGGCTATTATGCCCACCGAAGGTGCCTAGCGACTGTGCCAATAGGCTGTTTTGCCCACGGAGGTGCCTAGAGACCATGGCAATGGGTTGTTTTGGCGATCGAGGGTTCCGAGAGACCCAACCAACGGGCTGTTTTGTCCATCATAGGTGCCTAAAGACCGTACCAATGGGCTATTTTACCCACCAAAGGTGCCCAACGATGGTGCCTAGCGACCGTGCCAACTGGATATTTTGCCCACTGAAGGTGCCTAGTGACCATGCCGGCAGGCTGTTTCACCCACCGAAGGTGCCCAACAGGTTGTTTTGCCCACTGAGGCTGCGTAGCAATCGTGCCAATAGGTTGTTTTGAACACTGACGGTGCCCGACTGACTGTTTTTCCCACCAAAGTTGCCTAGCGAACTTGCCAAGGGTTCTTTTGCCCACCGAGGGTTCCTAGCAACTATACCAATGGGTTTTATTGCATACTGAGGGTGCCTAGGGATCGTGCCAATGGGTTGTTTTGCCTATCGAAGGTGGTTAACAGGCTATTTTCCCACCTAGGGTGCCTAGGAACTGTACCAACGGGCTATTTTGCCTATCGAAGGTGATTGGTGACCATGCCAGTCGGTTGTTTTACTCACCGAAGATGCACAACGGGCCGTTTTTCCCACCGAAGTTGCCTAGCGACTGTGCCAATTGGCTATTTTACCCACTAAAGTGCCTAGTAACCCTGCCAATGGCATGTTTTTCCTACCAGGTGTGCCTAGCGACCATGGAAATGAGCTACTTTGCCCATCGAAGGTGCCCAACTTGCTGCTTTTGCACCAAAGGTTCCTAGCAAATTTGACAACGGGCTATTTTAACAATCGAAGGTGCCTAGCGACCATAACAAAGGGCTATTTTAACAACCTAAGGTTCATAGCGACTGAGCCAAAGGCTTGTTTTGTCCACAAAAGGTGCCTAATGACTGTGCCGACGAGCTGTTCTACCCACCGAAGGTGCCCAATGAGCTATTTTACCCACACAAGTGACCTTATGAATGGGTTATTTTGCGCACCTAAGGTGCCTAGTGACTGTGTGAATAGGTTGTTTTGCCCACTGAAGGTGCCTAGTGACCGTGGCAATGATCTATTCTACCCACCCAAGCTGCCTACTGACCGTACTAACAGGCTATTTTGCCACTGAAGGTGCCCAACTGGCTGTTTTCCCCATCAAAGGTGCCCAGAAAATGTGCCAACTGATTGTTTTGCCAATCGACGGTGTCTAGTGACCATACAAATAGGCTATTTTACCCACTCAAGGTGTCTAGGGGCCGTGCCAATAGGATATTTTACCCATCGAGAGTTCCAAGCAATTGTGCCAATAGGCTGTTTTACCCATCGAGGGTGTCTAAGGACTATGCCAAAGGGCTATTTTACACGCTGAAGGTGCCCAATAGGTTGTTTTCCCCATCGAGGGTGCCTAGAAATCGTGCCAGCGGGCTGTTTTGCCCACCAAAGGTGACTAACGACTGTTACAAAGGGCTATTTTCCCACCGAAGGTGGCTAGCAGCCATTCCAATGGGTTGTTTTACCCACCAAAGGTGGCTAACGACTGTTCCAACGGGCTGTTTTGGCCATATAAGGTGCCTATCAGTCGTGCCAACAAGCTTTTTTTCCCACCAAAGGTGCCTAGCGACTATGCCAACAGGCTGGTTTTCCCTCCGAAGGTGCCTAGCGACTATACCAATAGGTTACTTTCCCACCAAAAGTGTGCAAACAGGTTCTTTTTCCCACCGAAGATATGCCAATGTGTTGTTTTTTTCCATTGCCAATGTGTTGTTTTTTCCATTAACTGTGCCTAGCAACCGTTTCAACGGACTGTCTCGCTCACTGAAGGTGTGCCAATGCGCTGTTTTTCCCACCGAAGGTGCCTAACCAACATGCCAAAGGGCTATTTTGCCCACCGAATATGCCCAACTAGCTGTCTTTCCGTAAAAGGTGTCTAGAGGATGTGCCAATGGGTTCTTGTGCCCACCAAAGGTGCCTAGCAGCTGTGCCAATAGGCTGTTTTGCTCACTGAGGTGCCTAGCGACCATGCCAATGGGTTGTTTTGGCCATCGAGGGTTCCGAGAGGCCTTGCCAATGGGCTATTTTGTCCATCATAGGTGCCTAGAGACTGCACCAACGGGCATTTTTACCCATTGACGGTGCCCAACGATGGTGCCTAGTGATCGTGCCAATGGCATATTTTGCCCACTAAAGGTGCTAGTGACCATGCCAACAGACAGTTTTACCTACTAAAGGTGCCCAACGGGTTGTTATGTCCACCGAGGGTACGTAACGATCATGCCAACTAGTTTTTTTGCCCACTAAAGGTGCCCAACTAACTGTTTTTCCCACCAAAGGTGCCTACCGACTGTGCCAGTGGGTTCTTTTGCCCACCGAGGGTGCTTGGCGACCATACCAATGGGTTGTATTACCGACTGAGGGTGACTAAGGATCATGTCAATAAGTTGTTTTACCTATCGAAGGTGCCCAACGGGCTATTTTCCCACCTTGGGCACCTAGCAACTGTACCAACAGGTTGTTTTGCCTATCAAAGGTGACTAGCGACCATTTCAGTGGGCTGTTTTACTCACCAAAGATGCCCAATCCGTTTTTCCCACCAAAGGTGCCTAACAACCATGCCAATAGGTTGTTTTGCCCACCAAAGGTACCTAGTGACCTTGCGATTGTGCAGATGGGTTGTTTTGCCCACTGAAGGTGCCTAGTGACCATGCCAACGGGTTGTTTTACCCACTGAGGCACCTAGTAACCTTGCCAACAGGATATTTTTGCCACCGAGGGTGCCAAATGACTGTGCCAATGGGCTACTTTGCCCACCGAATGTTACAATGGGCTGTTTTTTACACCAAAGGTGCCTAGCGAATGTGACAATGGGCTGTTTTGCCCACCAAAGGTGTCTAATGACCACATGAATGGGCTATTTTGACCGAGGGTGCCTAGCGATCGTGCCAATGGGCTATTTTGCCTACCGAGGTTGTCTAGGAACTGTGCCAACGACCTATTTTACCCAGTAAAGGTGCCCAAAGGATCATTTTATTCATGGAAGGTGCCCAACGGGCTATTTTTCCCACCTAAGATGCCTAGCAACCTTGCCAACAGGCTGTTATGGACATAGAAGGTCACTAACGACTCTTCCAAAGGGCTATTTTCCCACCGAAGGTGGCTAATGACCGTGCCAATGAGCTTTTCCCCACCACAGGTGCCTAGCAACTGTACCAATGGGTTGTTTTTCCCATCAAAGGTGCCTAGGGACCGTGCCAACGGGTTACCGAAAGTGTGCAAATAGGTTGTTTTACGCACAAAAACATACATCAACGCGTAATTTTTTCCACCGAATGTGCATAGCGACCGTGCCAACGGACTGTTCTGCCCTTCAAAGGTGTGCTAACGCATTGTTTTTCCCACTGAAGGTGCTTAACCATCGTGCCAAAGCGCTGTTTTGCCCACCCAACCAGCTATTTTTCCACCAAACGTGTCTAGTGGATGAGCCAAAGGGCTGTTTTGCCTAATGATGGTGCCTACCGACTGTGTCAACGGGCTGTTTTGCCCACTGAGGTGCCTAGCGACCATGCCAATGGGCTGTTTTGGCCATCGAGGGTGACTAGAGACCGTGCCAATGGGGTATTTTGTCCACCGAAGGTGCCCAATTAGCTATTTTTCCTACCAAATGTGCTTATCAAACATGCCAATGGGTTGTTTTTTCCACCAAGGGGGCCTAGTGACTGTGCCAACGAACTATTTTACCCACACAAGGTGCCTAACTGGTTGTTTTGCCCATCGAGCATACCTCACGACTGTGCCAACAGACTGTTTTTCTCATCGAAGGTGCCCAATTGATTGTTTTTCCCACTAAAGGTGCCTAACAAACGTGCCAATGGACTGGTTTGCCCACCAGAGGTGCCTAGTGACCTTGTGAATGGGTTGTTTTGCCTACTTAAGATGCCTAGCGACTATGTAAACAAACTATTTTGCCCACTAAAGGTGCCTAGAGATCGTTCCAACAAACTATTTTGCCGACCCAAGCTTCCTAGCGACCATGCCGACTGGCTGTTTTCCCCACTGAGGTGCCTAGCAACCTTGCCAATGGGCTGTTTTCCCCACCGAGGGTGCCTAAAGACTGAGCCAACAAGCTATTTTGCCCAGCAAAGGTCCCTAGCGACCGTGCCAATAGGCTATTTTACCCACCAAAGGTGCCTAACAAGTTGTTTTGCCCACTGATGGTGCCTATCGATAGTGCCAAAAGATTGTTTTCTCGCTAAAAGTGCCTAACAATCGTGCCAACAGGCTATTTTGCCCACCGAATGTGCCCAATGAGCTGTTTTTCCCACTACAAGGGCCTATCGGTCATGCGAACTGGATGTTTTGCCCATCAAAGATGTCTAGCTACCGTGCCAACAGGCTATTTTGCCCAATGAAGGTACCCAACGGGCTGTTTTTCAAAACGACGGTGGCGAGAAACAGTGCCATTGGGCTATTTTGCCTACTGAAGTTGCCTAACCACTAATCCAAAGCGTTGTTTTTCCACTGAAGGTTCCTTGCGATCATGTCAAAGGGTTGTTTTACTCAGCAAAGTTGCCCAATGGTTCATTTTTTGCACAAAAGGTGCCTAACCACAGTGCCAATGGACTGTTTTGCCCATCTACGATGCCTAGTGACCATGCCAACGGGTTTTTTCCCCACCGAGGGTGCCTAGCGACCATGTCAACAGGCTGTTTTGCAAACCAAAGGTGCCCAACTGGCTATTTTTCCCACCAGAGGTGCCTAACAAATGAGCCAATGGGTTGTTTTTCCCACCAAAGGTGCCTAGTGACCCTACCAATGAACTATTATACCCACCTAAGGTGCCCAACGGGTTGTTTTGCCCACTGAGCGTGCCTAACGACCGTGCCAACAGGCTGTTTTTCTCACTGAAGGTGCCCAACTGATTGCTTTTCCCACTAAAGCTACCTAACGAACGTGCCAACGGGATACTTTGCCTACCGAAGGTGCCTAAAGACTGAGCCAATGGGCTATTTTGCCCACCAAAGGTGCCAAACAATAGTACTAACAGGCTATTTTACCCACCAAAGGTGCCCAACGGGTTGTCTTGCCCACCAATGGTGCCTAGGGACCGTGCCAACGGGCTATTTTACCTACCGAAGGTGCCCAACAGGTTGTTTTTCCCACAGAGGTGCCTAGCAATCATGCCAACGGTTGTTCTGTCTGCTAAAGTTGACTAACGACTGTCCCAACTGGCTAATTTTCTACTAAAGGTGGCTATATAAGGTGCCTATAGGTCATGCCAAAGAGCTTTTTTCCCTACCAAAGGTGCCTAGCGAATGCGCCAATGGGTTGTTTTTCCCACCGAAGGTGCCAAGCAACTGTGTAAAGAGGTTATTTTGCCCACCGAAAGTGTACAAACAAGTTGTTTTGCCTACAGAAGGTACGTTAATGCTCAGTATTTTCCACTGAATGTGTCTAGCGACCGTGCCAATAGACTGTCTTGCCCTCCGAAGGTGTGCCAACACACTATTTTTCCTATAAAAGGTGCCTAACCACCACGCCAATGGGTTGTTTTGCCCACCGAAGATGCTGAACTAGTTATTTTTTCACCAAACATTTCTACCGGACGTGCCAACGGGTTGTTTTGCTCACTGAAGGTGCCTAACGACTTGCCAACAGGCTGTTTTACCCATTAAGGTGCCTAGGAATCGTGCCAATGGGCTATTTTGGCCACCGAAGGTGTCGAGAGATAGTGCCAATGGGTTGTTTTACCCACCGAAGGTGCCCAACTAGCTGTTTTTTCCACCAAACGTGCCAACGGGTTGTTTTTCAAATCCAGGGTGTCTAGTGACCGTTCCAGTGAACTGTTTTACCCACCTAAGGTGCCCAACAGGCTATTTTGCCTGTTGAGCGTGCCGAATGACCATATGAGCAGGTTGTTTATCTCACCGAAGGTGCCCAACTGATCATTTTTCCCACAAAAGGTGCCCAGTGAATATGCCAATAGGCTGTTTTGCTTATCAAAGGCGCCTAGTGACCTTATGAATGGGGTGTTTTGCCCACCCAAGGTGCCTAGCAACTGTGCAAATGAAATATTTTGCCCACTGAAGGTGCCTAGCGACCGTACCAATGGGTTGTTTTACCCACCCAAGCTTCCTAGTAACCATGCCGATGGGCTGTTTTCTCCACTGAGGTGCCTAGCGACCTTGTAACTGGGTTGTTTTCCCCACCGAGGGTGCCTAAAGATCGAGCCAATGGGTTGTTTTCCCACCAAAGGTGCCTAGTGACCTTGTCAACGGGCTATTTTACCCATCGAAGGTGCCCAATGAATTGTTTTATCTATCGATGGTGCCTAGAGACTGTGCCAAAGGCCTGCTTTCACGTCGAAAGTGCCAAGCGATCGTGCCAATAAGTTGTTTTTGCAACTGAAGGGGCTTAGCGACCGTGCCAACGGGATGTTTTGCCCATCAAAGGTGTCTAGCTGCCATGCCAACAGGCTGTTTTGCCCACTGAAGGTACCCAATGAGCTGTTTTTCCCAACGATAGTGGGAGGAAACAAAGCCAACATGTTATTTTGCCCACTGATGGTGCCTAACGACTATTCCAAAGCATTGTTTCTCCACCAAAGGTTCCTTGCGATCACGCCAAGGGGTTATTTTACTTAGCAAAGTTACCTAACGGGCCGTTTTTCCCACCAAAGGTACCTAGAGACTATGCCAATGGGCTATTTTGCCCACCGAAGGTGCCTAGCAACCGGGCCAATAGGCTATTTTTCTCACCGAAGGTACCCAACTGACTGTTTTTTCCACTAAAGGTGCCTAGTGAACATGCCAACGGGCAATTTTGCCCTCTGAGGGTGCCTAAAGACTGAGCCAACAGGCTATTTTTCCCACCAAATATGCCTAGCGAATGTGCCAATGGGATATTTTACCCACCGAAGGTGCCCAATGGATTGCTTTGCCCACCGATGGTGCCTAGGTACTGTGCCAATGGGCTATTTTACCCACAGAAGGTGCCCAACGGGCTGTTTTCCCACAGAGGGTGCCTAGCAATCAAGCAAAAGGGTTGTTTTGCCCACCGAAGGTGACTAACGACTGTTCCAAGGAGTTATTTTCCCACCAAAGGTGGTTATCGACCATGCAAACAGGCTGTTTTGCCCATATGAGGTGCCTATTGACTATGCCAATGAGCTTTTTTCCTCATCAAAGGTGTCTAACGATTGTGCCAACGGGTTGTTTTGCCATTGTCGGTGCTTAGCTACCTTGCCAATGGGCCATTTCACCCACCGAAGGTGCCCAATACGTTGTTTTGCCCACCGATGGTGCCTAGTGACCATGCCAATGGACTGTTTTCGCACCGAATGTGTGCCAATGGGCTTTTGTCCCGCCAAAGGTGCCTAGTGACCATGCCAACAGGCTGTTTTGCCCACTGAACATGCCCAACGGGCTATTTTTCCCACCGAAGAGGCCTAGCACCCTGCTAACGGGCTATTTTGCCCACTGAAGGTGCCTAGTTATCATACCAATGGGTTGTTTTTACCACTAGGGTGCCTAGCGACAGTGTCAAAGGGCTGTTTTGCCCACCAAAGGTGCCCAACAAGTTGTTTTTCCCACCAAAGGTGCCTAACAAACGTGCCAACAGGTTGTTTTTCCCACCAAAGGTACCTAGCGACCATGTCAATGAACTGTTTTACCTACCTAAGGTGCCCAACGGGTTGTTTTGCCCACTAAGCATGCCTAGTGACCATGCCAACAGGCTCTTTTTCTCATCAATAGTGTCCAACTAACTATTTTTCCCACTAAAGGTGCCTAGCGAACATGCCATCGAGCTGTTTTGCCCACCGAAGGTGCCTAGTGACCTTACGAACAGGTTGTTTTGCCAACCCAAATTGCCTAGCGATTGTGCAAACTAACTATTTTGCCAACCAAAAGTGCCTGGCGATCGTGCTAAAGACTGTTTTGCCCATCCAAGCTTCCTAGGGATCGTACCGATGGGTTGTTCTCCACACTGAAGTGCCTCGTGACCTTGCTAATGGGTTGTTTTCCTTATCAAGAAAGCCTAAAGACCGAGCCAACAGGCTATTTTGTGCACCAAAGGCACCTAGCGATCGTGCTAAAAAGCTATTTACCCACCAAAGGTGCCCAACGGGTTGTTTTGCCCACAGATGATGCCTAGCGACCTTGCCAGCAAATTGTTTTTCCTCCAAAGGTGCCTAGCAACATTCCCAAAGGGTTGTTTTGCCACCGAAGGTGCCCAACTGGTTTTTTTGACTAAAGGTGCCTAGCGCCAACGAGCTATTTTTCCCACCGAAGGTACCAATGACCTTACGAATGGGTTGTTTTGCCCACCCAAGGTGCTTAGAGACCGTGCCAACGAACTGTTTTGCCCACCGAGGGTGCCTAGTGACTGTGTTAAAGGGTTGTTTTTCCCACCATGGCCGTCTAGGGACCATGCCAACAAGCTGTTTACCCACTGAAGGTGCCCAACGGGTTGTTTTGCCCACCAATGGTGGCTAGCAACTGTGCCAACGGGCTATTTTAGCCACCAAGAGTGCCCAACTGGCAATTTTTCCTACCAAAAATGCCTAGCGAACGTGCGAACGGGCTATTTTGCCTATCGAAGGTTCCTAGTGACCATGCAAACGGGCTGTTTTGCCCACTAAGTGAGCCTTGCGATCGTGCGAATGGGTTGTTTTGCCATTCGAGGGTGCCTAGTGATCGTGCCAACGAGTTGTTTTACCCACCAAAGGTGCCCAACTGGCTGTTTTCCCACCGAGGATGCTTAGCAACGATGCCAACAGGGTGTTTTGCCCACTGAAGGTGACTAACTACTATCCCAAAGGGCTATTTTCCCACCGAAGGTGACTAGCAACCATTCCAACAAATTGTTTTTCTCACTGAAGGTGGCTAACGACTGGACCAACGGGGTATTTTTCCCATATAAGTTGCCTATCGACCGTGCCATTGGACTTTTCTCCCCACCAAAGGTGTCTAACGATTGTACCAACGGGTTGTTTTTCTCACCGAAGGTGCCTAGCGATCATACCAACGGGTTATTTTTCCCACCAAAAGTGTGCAAACATGTTGTTTTGCCCACCGAAGGTACGTTAACGTGTTGTTTTTTTCCATCGAATGTGCCTAGCGACTGTGCCAACAGACTATCTTGTCCATTGATAGTGTGCCAATGCACTGTTTTTCCCACCGAAAGTGCCTAATCATCGTGCCAAAGGGTTGTTATGCCTACCAAAGATGCTCAACTAGCTATTTCTCCACCAATGGTGTCCAACGGACCTGCCAATGGGTTGTTTCGCCCACCAAAGGTGCCTAGCAACTGTGCCAACGGGCTATTTTGCCCGTCAAAGGAGCCTAGCGACCGTGCCAATGGGATGTTCTGCCCACTGAAGGTGTTCCAACGCGTTGTTTTTTCAGCCGAATGTGCCTAGCAACTGCGTCAATGGACTTTCTTACCCACTGAAGGTTTCCTAACGCGCTGGTTTTCCCATCAAAGGTGCGTAGGCACCGCGCCAATGGGTTGTTTTACCCATCGAAGATGCCTAACCTGGTATTTTTTCCACCAAAGGTGTCTAGTGAATGTGCCAACGGGCTGTTTTGCCTGCTGAAGGTGCCCAGCTACTGTGCCAACTAGTTGTTTTGCCCATTCAAGCTACCTAGAGACTGTGACTTCAGGCTGTTTTGCCCACTAAGTTACTTAGTGATCATGCCAATGAGCTATTTTGCCCATCGAGGGTGCCTAGAGATCGTGACAATGGGCTGTTTTGGCCATCGAAGGTGCCTAAAGACCGTGTCAACGGGTTGTTTTACCCACCGAAGGGGCCTAACCATCGTGCCAAAGGGCTCTTTTGCCCACTGAACATTCCCAACTAGTTGTTTTTCCACCAAAGGTGTCCAGCGGACGTGCCAACGGACTGTTTTACCCACTGAGGTGCCTAGCGATAATGCCAATGGGCTATTTTGGGCATCGACAATTTCGAAAGACCTTGCTAACGGGTTGTTTTGTCCATCGAAGGTGCCTAGCGACCATACCAACGGTTTATTTTACCCACCGAAGGAGCCCAATAGGTTGTTTTGCCCACTAATGGTGCCTAGCGACCGTGCCAACGGATTGTTTTCCCACCAAAACTATGCCAACAGGCTGTTTTTCCCACCAAAGGTGTCTGGTGATGCCCATCGAAGGTGCCTAGCTACTGTGTCAATAGGTTGTTCTGCCCATTGAAGGTGCCTAGTGACCATACCAACGGGTTGTTTTGCCCACCGATAGTGCCTGGTGATTGTGTCAATTGGCTATTTTGCCCACCGAAGGTGCCCAAACGGCGGTTTTCCCACCAAATTTGCCTAACAAATGTGCCAATAGGATATTTTACCCAACGAAGGTGCCCAGTGACCGTTCCAACATACTATTTTACACACCAAAGTTGCCCAACGGGTTGGTTTACCCACCGAGGGCGCCAAGCAATCGCGCTAACAGGCTGTTTTACCCACTGAAGGTGCCAAACTGACTGTTTTCGCACCAAAGGTGCCTAGCGAACGTGCCAACGGGCTCTCTTAACCACCGAGGGTGCCTAGCGACCATACCAATGGGCTGTATTGCCCAGCGAGGGTGCCTAGCGACCATGCCAGCGGGCTATTTTGCCTATTGAAGGTGCCCAACGAGCTATTTTTCCCATCTAGGGTGCCTAGCAACCATGTGAACGGGCTGTTTTGCCCACCAAATGTGACTAGCGACTACTCAAACAGGCTATTTTCCCACCGAAGGTTGCTACCGACCGTTCCAACGAGCTATTTTTCCCACCGAAGGTGGCTATCGACCGTGCCAATGGGCTGTTTTACCCACCAAGGTGCCTAGTGATCTTGCAAATGCATCTTTTTCCTCTCTAAAGGTGCCTAGCGACTGTGCCAATGGGCTATTTTTCCCACCGAAGGTGCCTAGCGACCATACGAAAGGGCTATTTTAACAACCGAAGGTGCCTAGTGACCGTACCAATGGGTTGTTTTAACAACCCAATGTGCATAACGACCGAAGCAAAAGCTTGTTTTCTCCACCGAAGGTGCCTGATGACCGTGCCGACAAGCTGTTCTACCCGCCGAAGGTGCCTAACAAGCTGTTTTACCCACACAAGATGCCTAGTGACCTTCTGAATAGGCTGTTTTGCCCACTCAAAGTGCCTAGCGACTGTGTGAATGCGTTGTTTTGCCCACTGAAGGTGCCTAGTGACTGTGGCAATGAGCTATTCTACCCACCCAAGCTACCTAGCGACCTTGCCAATAGGCCGTTTTGCCCACCGAAGGTGCCCAATTAGTTATTTTTCCCTTCAAAGGTGCCTAGAAAACTTGCCAACTGATTGTTTTACCCATCGAAGGTGTCTAGTGACCATGTGAACATGTCTAGGGACTGCATTAATAGGCTGTTTTGCCCACTGAGAATTCGAAGCGATCGTGCCAATAGGCTGTTTTACCCACCAAGGGTGTCTAAAAACTGTGCCAATAGGCTTTTTTTATCCACTGTGGGTGCCTAGCAATCGTGCCAGTGGGTTGTTTTGCCCACTAAAGGTGACTAACGACTATTCCAAAGGGTTATTTTCCCACTGAAGGTGGCTAGCAACCATTCCAACGGGCTATTTTACCCACCGAATGTGGCTAACGACCATGCCAATGGGCTGTTTTGCCCAAGTAAGGTGCCTATTGATCGTGCTAATAAGCTTTTTTCCCCACCAAAGGAGCCTAGCGACTGTGCCAATAGGCTGGTTTTCCCTCCAAATGTAGCACCCCACTCCCGCTGGACCCGAACCCGATATCGATGGTGATACCCGAGTTCGTGCCCCTCGAGGGTGGCGTGTCACATCACTTAACATTTAAAACTCGGTATATTTTTTTTTGTAAACTCTTTACAC
>JAOTAY010066463.1:0-17674 GCA_025629805.1 Erythroxylum baracoense | reverse complement strand
TTCTAACTTATCAATTTCTTCAAAACACTATCTCACTCAATTTAATTCACCATATCATGATGATGTATGATGAGTCATGGATATGTCCTATGTTCAGAAGTTATACCTCCATTTGTTCCTTACTTTTCACATAACAAAGTTCAAATTAGGCTTTGAGGTTTTCTAGACATTTGTTCCCCTAAGTCTCTAGTTTCTATATCAACAAAAATCATGCTATTTAAACTTCTAAATCATGAAAAATGTACCGAATATCACAATCTATTTCAACACAGGGGCAATATTAGATTACCATTTTCAATCTCAAACGTAGATATCATTAATCCAGAATTAGGTCTAGGTCTCTTCTAGAGATTTTTAGTACTATGTCTTAGGTTGCAGCTCCAATTGTAATCACCCAATTTAGAGGTCTGTAGACTAAATTATGGCTAAAACACTTGGACTGTTCAAGGAAATTGAAAATCCTAATACATAATTTTATTAAACATAGTTAGGAAAACTTACCACTTTCTTTCAACCTTTTGGAAAATTGCAAGCTTTCTTCAAATCATGCTCCAAACCATGGAAAATAAACTAGACCCTTGTTTTCTCAAGCTTGGCCGAAACCCACCTTTGGCTCTCTCCTTTTCTTCTTTTGTTTTTCACTCACGAGTAACTCACTTTCACTTTCACTTTCACTCTCACGGTTATGACAAAAAGAAAGAACCAATTGTCTTAAGTTTACTCCTTTAACACATAACGCATGTCATCTTCCATCAAGAATCATCAAACCACTTTTCAGCTTTTAAAATGACCAATTTGCCCAAATCACTATGCAAAAAGACCAAATTGTCCCATAATGAAATTAATTGACCAACTAACTGAATTAATTCTCGAAAACATTCCATAGCCATCTTATTTTCAAATTGACCTTAAAATACTCTAATTAGGTCAATTCTTATTTGATGGATGCTTTAAAATTTTTTCGAATGGGTTTAAAATCATTGATAACCATTACTTTCCAAAAGGGGCATTTTAGTCCTAAACTTTCGAAACTCCTGAAATCCATTTTGTAGGACTTATTTTTGATCCGTTTCAGTATCACTAAACTCTAATACTTATTATGGATTTTTTCATTATTTCGAGGTTGGGTCTCACAAAAATTCAATAATCATCCGAAAATACTATTCACCGAACATGAAAATTTTTATTCAATGAAAGAAAAGTTTCGGGGTTTTACAAAGAGTTTTGTGCTTTAGGTTAGGGCAGAGTAAAAAGTCTAGGCCTGAACACAACTTGAAGCCTTAAAATTAGAGAAAAGAGTTTGAACCTGATCCATCACCTGATCTACTTAAAACAAGTCGATTGACTTTAGAGCAAGCCTGGCCATTCCTAGTCTTAGAGCCCTACAAGGTGTTATTGGTTTCACCACTCAAAATTTTACTTGAAGAAACTATGAATGAATCTATTATAACTAAAGGGATTGGGGATATATAAATAATCTTCATATCCTTTTTGCACAACAATGCTCTATTGATGTTTCTTATGAATTGAATCCTTAAACCTCTCTCTTGTTTTTTAAAGCTTACCTCACTCTATTAACCTTGGCTTTAGAAGCATTTATTTCTATTTATTGTTCAAAGAAAATTCATTGTGATAGTTTTCATTGTCTTAACTATAGATAGTGGAATTAAAGTGAGAGTGCTCCAGTATATATACAAATCATTGATGACTGAATTGATGAGCAAAATTCTACCTATAAAGGAGAGAAGTTTATTGTTTCAATTGTCCAATTTTTTATTAATAGCTTGCAACAAAGGTCGACACTCCTTTTTTAAAACATATGGTTGAAGATAATATCACTACTAGATATTTCATGAAAGTTCATTTTATCTGCACTTGGTCTTTTTGATCAATTTTATAGACATTCTCGCATTTGCCATTTAATATGAAGATATAAGTCTTATCAAGATTAATAACGAGATCTAAAATAAATTTGAATTCATATAAGGCATTGCTGAACCAAAAATCAACTTCCATAGTAGCTTAGGAGAAAAGCAAGAGATTATTAGCAAATAATAGACTAAAAATCTTATTAGTTATAGTTCCACACTTAAAATGAAAACAAAAAGTCCTAAAGTTCTTTAAGTTCCTAGATAATATGAAAGATAAAACTTCTATACGGATGGAAAACAGGGAAGGAGACAAATGATCACCTTGACAAAGTCCCTTTTTCTTTGAAGATAGTGGTTAGCTTTGCATTAATAAGGATAATGTAAGAAGAGGTAGTAAAACATTAAACTAACCATGTTACAAGCTGATTTAGGAATCTGAAAACTTTTAAGGAAGAGGTTTGAAATTCCTATTACATAAAATCAAAGACTTTTTAGAAATCTATCTTGAACTTTATATTTGAAGAATTCTTGTGATAATTCTTAAGTAAATCTTGAGATAAAAGGATATTATTATTAATAGATCTATCTTTTATGTAAACAATTTTAGCTTTGTTGATAATGTGTCTAGTAATAATCTCTAATCTAATAACTAATATTTTAAAATAATTTTATAAATTATGATGGAGCAAAAAATTGAGAAATAATCTTTTAAAACTGCAAGTTTAAGGATCTTTGAGATTTTAGTGATGAATTTGTTTCTTATTTTTTAATATGTTGCTATTTGAAAATAATTTCATAGATAGTTATGTAACTAAATTGCTAACTAAATGCCATGATTTTGGAAATTTTGCTCTTTCAAGGCCATTTTCTAGTAGTAACAGCAAAACGAAGAGCAATAGCCGAAATAACTTCTAGCTCGAGTTGATAATAGTAAATATACAAGTCACTTCTTCAAGCAAAAGTTACTATAAAAATGCAAAGCAAATCTAGTCTACAAATTTTCAATGTTTTAAAAACTTAATTGAAAGTTAAACTAATAAGACAAAAGGTTTAAAATTTTAAAAGGTTTAGCCAGATTTAGACCATCATAAAACCTGTTAAAGATTAAATAAAATAAATTTTTTGAAATATGATTGAAAGATATTGTACTTAGCTATCGAATAATTTGAAGTTTAATTGAAAAGAGAGATTGTTAAATGAAAATTAATTGATTCATTTTAGTTTATAAGAATTTATTAATTTACAAAAATTGTCTAATTAATGAATAAATTGATCGATTTTTAACAACAAAAGTTATTAAAATAAATTAAATTGGAAAGTTAAAAACTGAAATGAAAATTTAAACGGTTCAAGATTTTTACAACTGAATCGGCTGTGTTTTCTAATCATTGCAAATTTCTATTACAATTCCTTACATCACCTTTATTGGTTCTTCTTGTTTTAGGATGTGGCGGAGTTAAATTGTTATTACGATTTAGTGTTACTTTTGCCATTTGAACCCTCCTAACGTTGGTTTTGATCCCTATGCGATATATACATATATATACACAATTTTTTATTTTTTTCATTATAATAGTGAAACACTAAAACTTGAATTTATTATTATAAATTTGATAAATTATTTAATAAATTAGTAATTTAAAATTAAAAAGCATATTTAATTAAATGTAAATTTTTGACCCACCATCTTCTAGATTAAAATCAACACCATATCTTTTATTTTTAAGAATAAAAGTGAAGTACAATGTTAGGAGAGTAGTATTACTCTCTTACAACAAAATGACAACATATGACATTGTATTTCTCAAATAATAAACAAAAACACAATACAAAAGCAATCAAACTAAAATGATGGAGTAGTAAGAGAAAATGTATATTCGAGACAAAAAACAACATGAATGAAATTATTGCCCCCATCTATGCATCGAAGTTTTTAGTGCTTCCCATTTAAGGCTAGGAGAACAGAAGCAATCCAAAGGTCTTCTCAGCTCACTACCATCTAGCCAAATGTGAGAAATTTTAATCTGGTGCATCTCTACTTCTTTAATCTTCCTTTAAACATTGATATACTCAAATCACCCAAATTAGGGATTTGTGGATATAATGCCACAAAAGATGGGAGTCGTTAGGGGATCAAAAGGCAAATGTCTGTAGGCAACTTAACAATGCACACATCAGACGAAAGTTGAAAGTTATATTTAGAACTTTTAAAGGATGGAGGGGAGCTCTACCGCTAGATTTTGCACATCAGCGTGGGTCATCTTAACAACCCCAAAGGGTACATTCTTCCTTATTTTATGTGTTAATCAATCTTCCCTTTCATATGATTGCATGCACTAGTATAGAACTTAAGCAATTTTCTATGAGGTAACTAGATTAGGGCAATGACTCACATCGCTTAAAATACAAAGGAGCTTCTCCCTAATTCCAAAAATTAGGGAGGATAAAACTTCATCTCTAGAGCGTGAGATATTCTGGAAGTGTCTTAGGATCCTCTCTCGCTAGAAAGAGATGATGTAAAAATGCTTTCTGTGATTAGGGGTATTGTTCAACTTTAGTAGCTAATTTAGAGTGTCCATGAAGACATTTCCAGCATTAGAAACTATATAAAGTTGTTGTACCCTCTCCTATATAAATTGTGAGAAAGGATATAGGACGAACAAGTGGTTTCTTGATTCTTCCTCCCTTTCACAGAGGACACAAGTAGAATTGATAGGGATGAACTGCATCATATCCAATGTACTCAATTTATTCATAGTAGCTAGCATAAAAGAAAGGAGTGACTAGGCATGAGTGACTTATGCCATATTATAAGGTACTAAACAAACCTTTAGATGTCTTGGTTTTGCCATGCTTTGAATTTTGAGATGTTAAATTTGTTGGGAGGTAGAATGAGACAATGGAATATATCTAGGAATGTCAAATTCGGCCCAGCCCGGCCCATTTTTGGCCCTGGATGGTTGGGCCACTGGCCAACCATAGGCTGGCTACGGGTCGGCCTGACCCGTGGCCCAACCATTACTTTTGAAAAGACGTCGTTTTGAAAGTTTTTTATTTAATAAAAGGACAAGCCATAGCCCGGGTCACAGGCCAGACAAGCCACGGACGGGCTGACCCATCCCCATCCCTAAATATATCTTGTCTTCCTAGTTCTGGATGGTAGTTGGGAGTAAGATCTTACAAATCTGTTGGAATAAACCATTGACCCTTTATTATAATTGAATTGTCTTTAGAGTTTGTAGGAAGATCATTCCATGAGCTGAAAGCTTATGGAATTCCAATTAGGGGGCCCAGTTTTTATATGGCAAAAAAGCCTTCTCCCTATTTCCAACCTTACAAAGAACCGTACGCTTTAAGATAGGTCTTAATTTCAAAAGCTAAGTCAAGGACCAAAAAAATGTGGATTTTATCCGAATGGACCAAAGGCTAGAACCTTTAAGAATAAAGCTATAGAACCATCTGATCTATAAAGAATTCTTAGCCAATAAGATGTTCTAAATTTTTTTTATTAAAGCTATTTTATTAAATTTTCCAATAAAGGTCAATCCCAGACCACCCTCCTCTTTTCTTATACATACCTGTGACTATTTGACCTTGAAAGTGGTTGTCCGAGTTTAAATTCCCCCAGAGAAGCCTTCTAATTAGCTTCTCAATAGTCTTGATGACTCCTTTGGCTAGATTCACGTTAGACGACCAATAAAAGTAAAGAGAATTCAAGATAGATTTGATGAGTTACAATCGCCCTCCAAATAAGAGCACTTTATTTGTCCACGAGCCCAAGCTTTTGTGTATTTTCTCAACTAAGGGGTAGCATTCAGAGAATAGTATCCTTTTGGTAGTAATGGGTAGCCCTAAATAGGTCAAAGGAGAAGGCATCATGTTCATACCAGTGATTTGGGAGATTTTATCCTCCATTATGTTGGCACTAGCCAAAATAAAATGGCTCTTACTAAAGTTCAACTCCAAACCTAAGAGATCTCTAAATATAGACAATGTCGAGATGAGTAGTTCAATAGATTTACTGTGGGCCTTGGAGAAGAGAAAAACGTCATTCACAAAGAATAAGCTTATAAGCCTTACTCTCTTACATCTGCTATAAAATTTAAAGTAGTTGTTGCTTCCAAATTTATGAAGAAATAATTGGCTTAACACATCCATGCATATGATAAAGAGATAAGGGGAAATGGGAACCCCTTGTCTTAGTCCTCTAGAGCCCTTGAAGATACTAGTTGGTATACCATTAATTAGAACCAAGTAAGATGGAGAAGTAATACAGGTCTCAACCACCTCACAAACATATTAGGAAATCCTAAGGTCTCCAAAGTCTGAAGTATAAAGCTCTATTCAATAAACCCAAAAGCCTTTTTGAAATCCACTTTTATGATACAATTAGGAAAGCTATTCTTCCTTTAGTACCCTTTCATCAGTTCTCAAACAATAAAGATGTTATCCCCAATCATTCTTTCTTGGATAAAGGCACTCTGATTGTCAGAGATTAGGGAATCCAGGACAGTCTTCAACCTGTTAGCCATAATTTTAGAAATTACCTTATATAAGAAGTTGAAGCATGCAGTGGGTCTAAAATCTTCAAAGGATGAAGGTCAAGAGGACTTCGGAATTAGAAGGATATGAGTTTTGTTTATCTCCTTCAGTAACACCGCTGTAGAGAAGAATTCTAAAACTGATCTCTTCACTATAGGACCAATTTCCTGCCAGGTTTTTTGAAAGAAGTAACTATTAAAGCCATTAATTCTTGGGGATTTTTAAGGCTCATTTGAAATACCACATCTTTTATCTCCTTCCCTTCCACAAGCCTAGAGAGAAAAGCAGCTTGTTCTTGAGAGATTCTTTTTTTAATGAAAGAGCAAAGAGGAGTAGAAGTTGCTGGTGTACGAGAACACGTATAAAAGCTTTTAAAGTATCTCTCAGCTTCATACAGGAGATCCCTTTGCTATGAAATCTCATTATCATCATAAAGTTTAAGATATCATATTCTATTTAAGTTTTTCCTAGCCAAAATAGAGTTAAAGAAGAATTTAGTGCACGTTTCACCTCTCTTAATCCAATTGGCTTTGGCCCTTTGTTCTATGAGGTCATCATGGTCTCTAACAGTTGACAAATAATTTCTCAAAAGAGCCTTTTTAGTATCTAATAAGAGAGAATTGCTAGGATCACCGGCGAGTTTACCTTCAATGTTCATCTTTAGCTTTAGCAATAGCTATTTGTGTTGAGGAAGCTCTTCTGTTCATAAGATTTTTCATCTCAATTTTAATAGCCTTAAACTTACAGACACAGATAAATTGATGAGTTCCTTTAACTGAAAACTCCAATCCCCTCTGTAGAGCCTCAGAGAATCTGTCACCCTCAATCAGAAAATTATTAAATCTAAAAGGACCTCTTCTTTCCTGAATCTGGAAGAGGTTCCCTACTTGCATTGGTGAGTGGTTTGAAAATAAAGGATTTAGAAATGTGGACACACTCTACCTTCATATAGAGCTCCATTAATTCCTATTCTCATAATTGGGATGGTTTCAGGTAAGTCTTTGGAGAGTTCCATATTAATTCCTAATCTTTTCCTTTTAGCTGTATTATCAACCAAGCATAGAGGCTTGCCTAGGAAACTTGCAATCATACTTAACGATTTTGTTGTCCAATATTCAAGAGGCACATTGTATAGATTCACCCACAATGGAATAATCCTGTGTTTGTTTGACTTAATTTAGAAATCAGGCTACCAAGGCTGTAGGAAAAGAGGAAATTTAGAAACATGTCATGACACTTCTTTAATGATCTTGAGGGCTTAAGCTTTAGAAGAAAAAATGAAAACAATGTATTTATCTTCTACTAATAAAGCTTCAATAAATCCTTTGTTTTTCATGTTGATGTTGCCCACTTTTTGATGATAGGAAATGTAGGTCTTTTGTCCCAAAAGAAACTAATGAGCGAGTTCTCCCATGATTTAGCACCTTCCTGGAGAATTTCTAGATCTAGAGCAATAATAGTTCGACCATCTTTAGTTTTAGGAGGACAAAAATGCAATGAAAGATCAGTAGAGCCTCCAACAACTTACCTCTAAGTTTTCCTTTCTGTAGTATGATTAGTTGAGGATGAAGTTAGGTGAGGATTGGTTGAGGATGAAGTTGTTTGAGTTGTAACAAGTGGAGAAATGGGGGGCTTCTTTGCAGTTTCAGGGGATGGTAAGGGAGGAAAATCCTCCCTATAAGGTTTTGTTGCATGTGAGGATTGGGTCCTGCATAATAATAGAATAACTTTTGCAGAGACTGAAATGCAATTCAGTTACCAAAAGAAGTAGGCTAATGGGCGGGAGAACTAGGAATCTAAGTTAAATGGCCAAAATACCTTTAGTTAGACACCCTTCAGAAGGAGAAGATGCAAATAACAGGCTGAAGATCAAGAAAAGACAATGAGAAGTTGATGATTTAGAGATGAAAAAAGGTAGGGTTTAGAAGCAAAAGGTAGCAAGGTAGAAAAGAAGAAAGATAGGGATGAGAATGAATATGGTGAAAAGAAGGTTGTAGGTTAGAGAGAAGTAAGAGAATCTCTCTCTAACCCAAGATCAAAAATCAAGTATCTTATCGCGACTTGAGTATGACATTTTGAGGTCAATAAGAAAGTGAGTGCTAATAGTTGGAAACCTTTTGAAGGCCACAGACACACACATGATTTTCATCATACAAGTCTCGAGACCATTAAATTTATCATCAATTCCATTGCGGTTAAGTATTGATTATAAGTAAATGGCCTAAATCCAAATTTCACCAATCCACTCTCTCATCTTTCTCTTCATCTCTGCCAGCTGTCTCCGCACCTGTCGCTTGTGATGTCAATAGCTTACTTTAACCTTGCGATCATTTGCAATCTGGCTTTCTTCTCCATATACGAATTGATTCCAAGGTGGCACCATCTTTCAAGTGATCCTAACCGCCAATTTCCTATTTTCTTTAATGGTTTTATACAAGCTTATATGTACTGTACCAAGTGTGACATTATTGGTGTTATAGTCTTTATTTTAGAACCTTACGTCACGTGGGCCATGACCTTATACTTAATGTTAGTCATAACACAAACTTTATTATAAACTTAGGGTCTATTATGAATTTATATTAAGAGAGAAAATGTGAAGAAATACATATTTTGCTATCTATTGAACGATGAATAAGTCGGTAAATTGTTTGAACAAACTCCTCCTTCTAAAACTTTCCATCAACCTTTATCAAAGTCAGATATCTTTATGTTGTTAATATCTTTTTGCATCTTTTAAATATGTGAACCTCTGAACGGGTTAAAAAAACTAAACGTCTACGAACTTACTTAAGCGGACAGTAAGAGACCTTAGTAGCTATTTATAGTAACCTTATTGGTTCTCCATATCACAAGCTCAATAAATAACCGACCCATACTGATTAGGGCTCATTTTTCTCATTGAACTTTATCCTATTTAACTAGATCTTTTATTGGGCTTCTTTATTGTCTTTAATCATATCAAATTTGATTTTATCAATATTAATTTTATAAAAACTCATAGTTAATAATTGTCAAATTAAAAATCACTAATATTTTCCCCTTCTAAAAAATATTAATTACATTAGGTGAAACAATAATAAAAACAATAAAAATGGTTAAGAAAATTAATGTAAAGGTCAACCAATTTAAAACATTTGATCCAAAGATACTAAAAGTCCATCATTTGCTCTCGTAAGGTTTTCGATATTAGAAAATATCAAATGCATGTCTCACATGCGACACAAATCCAATACAATCATGTATATATAATACCTCACTAACATAAATGAGAAAAAGGAGTGTGACAAATTATGACAATACCTATATGATTTGAAATGTATCATCTTTTTGTTTGTTTGTTTGTTGTAATTTCTCCAAACTTTATGCTAAACTACATTAGAGAAAATTGTTTTCTCTCATTAAATGTTAAACTACATTAAAGAAAACCCTTATAGGATTAAATACTTATATCCCCCTATGTTATTTTAAATTCACGAATTTACGTATGTTTTTGTATATGTCCTAAAGACCTAAGCTCAAAGTCAATATGTATATATATGATCAATGATCTTTAAAATGCTTAAGATCTACATAAATATTAAGACTTTCACCTATATTATGATAATGTACATAAACTATATGACTGAGATCAAAATGATGATCATCAATATGTATAAAAATATACTATCATAATACATAAAATCTATACAAATATACCAAGAGCAAATACAACATTCCTTTATCAACAATGCCTAAAGGCATCAATAAACCATACTATACCCATTTCTATAAAAAATAACTGAGATAAGTCCTTTAGCATTTACTCAGTCTCTAAATGCTCCACCCCGATGTCACGTTTCTGTATTAATTTCTTTATAGTCAGATATTTAACCTTTATATGCTTAGAACATGTGATGTTCTTATTGTTGTTATTGAATAATACAATAGAAAGATTCTCACAATATAACTAAATAGGTTTAGCAACTAAATCAACTACAAATAACTTAGAAATCAAGTTCCTAAATCAAACTACTTGTGAAGCAGGCTTATAATATGCCATAAACTTTTCATACATAGTTAAGGAAGTTACTAGTGTCTGCTTGACACTTTTACCTGATATAACACCATATGCTAACATATAAATATACTCTAATATGGACTTCCTATCATCTAGGCACATAGCCAAATTTGAATTCATACAACTTATGAGGTTTAGACTATTGGCTTTCCTAAATGTCAACATATACTCCTTAGTTCCTTTTAGATATCTCAAAACTCATTTAATTGTATTCTAGTGGTTTATCCATGGGTTGACAAGATATCTACCTAGAAGTCCAAAAATGAATATAATGTCCGGTCTAGTGCATACCTGGGCATATATTAGGCTTCCAACTGTACTAAAATAAGGAATATTACTTATATATAGCTTCTCTCTGTGTATCGTTCTTTAGACAATGTACCAAAGATAATCTCTCACCATAAGAGATAGGTGCTGCAATAGGCTTATAATCAGACTTATTAAACATTTGCAACACTCACTCAATGTATGTTCTTTACGACAAACCTAACAAGTTTTAAGACTTGTCCTAGTGAATCTAAATATGTAGGACAAAAAATGTTTTACCAAGGTCCTTCATTTTAAAATGCTTTGCTAAAAGCTGCTTAACTTCATGCAGCATAGACAAGACATTTAATGTGAGCAAGATATCATCCATATATAAAAGTAGAAATATAATCTTGCACCCTTTAACCTTGTAATACAAACATCTTTCAACTTTATTTTTCACAAAGCCAAATGAGGTAACAACCTCATCAAACTTTAGGTACCATTGTCTAAAGGCTTGTTTCAGACCATATATGGATTTTCTTAGTTTATAAACCAATCAGCTTTATCATGATCCTGAAATCTTTCAGGTTACTCCATATAGACCTCTTTATAAAGGTCTCTACTCAGGAAAGCAGTTTTGACATCTACCTGATGTAGCTTCATATCATAATAAGCCATTATTGCTATAATCACTCTAAATGCATCCTTAGAACATACAGAAGAAAAGGCAACATTAAAGTTGATCCCTTCTCTCTTAGTGAATCCTTTAACAACCAACCGACCTTTAAACTACTCAACTTTACCCTGAGGGTGTTTTTTGGTCTTATAAATTCATTTATAGCTGATAGGTTTATAGTTATGAGGCAAATCCACAAGCTCATATACCTTATTATGTTTCATGGATTGCATCTTATCCCTTACTGCATCCCACTACAAATCCGTATAAGGTCTAAAAATAGTTTCTATAAAAGTAACTGGATCTGTTACTTGTCTGATATTGTAGTCTTATTCACCTAAATAGACTATGTATTTAGATGAGACAACAAGTCTTCTCACTCTAGTGGATATTCTTAATTGAATAGGTTCAAAATGCTTTTATACCCTAGGAACCTCAGTTTGTATATGTATAGGTTCCTTTCCCTATATTAATATGATACTGAGAACTTGACTCGCTAGTTCTGATTGTATTGATTGATGAATATAAAATAACCATAGTATCCACCCTTCTGTCATCTGAAGGGTAAAAATGACCACCCTCATCATAAACATTATGCTCTAGAATCTTAGCTATTTGTTATTCCAATATTCTAGATCCTTTATCTCTATAATAAAATATGTATCCCTTAGATGGTTAGAATATCCAACAAAATAATAATGAATAGAAAGAGAATGCAACTTATCTTCATAAGGATTATACAAATGTACCTCAATATTGCAACCTCATACACGAAGATGAATGAGGCTAGGCTTCCACCGCTTTCGTATTTTAAAAGGTGCTTTTGAAATTAATTTGTTTGGGACTCTATTAAGTATATATAAGGCAGTCTTTATGGCTTCACCCTAAAGGTAATCAGGTAAATTAGTTATGTTTTGCATTAACCTCATCATGTCCTTTAAGGTGCGATTCGTTCTTTCAACCATATCATTTTGCTAAAGACTACCCAGCATAGTGAAATAAGCCACTATTCTATATAATTCTACATATCTGGAAAACAAATCTTTTTCTTGTCCTAAAATCTTATGTCTTCCTTAATATTCACCTTCAAGGTTAAATCTGAAAGTCTTTATCAAACTTTCCAATTAGTTCTCAACTTTAGCCTTAAAGATCTTAAATTCTTAAGAATTTCAAACTTTTTTTAAAGTAAGAACACATATCATAACAGGAATTGTCATCTATAAATGTCAGAAAATATCTTCAATTACATAGTGTAACTTTATAAGGTCTAAATATATCTGTATGTATGAGTTATAATAAGCCAGAAGTACGAGTTAACCCCCTTTTTCTTTATTTTGGTCAACTTACCCCTATAATAGTTAACATCAAATCATCATAATCTAGAGTTGGGAAAATGTTATCCTTAACCAATCTCTCAACTTGATCTCCAAAAATGTAACCCAATCTTTTATACCATAATATGTATGACTTCTCTTTTATCAGGGGTCTTTTTCCAGTGACCTGTTTGATAATATATGAAGAAGCATATATCTTATTGGGGGCAAGACACTTTTTATATAAGTTATATGACAAGAAAGCAGTAACAATATGTTTTGCATTGAAAGATAAATTTACAACCAAATTTGAAATTACAAAATTATAACCTTTTTTATCCAAAAAAGATACATAGATTAAATTTCGTCTAAAAGAGAGTATATAAAAAGTTTCATATAATACAATCTTGATATCAAGGTTCAAACAAATATCCTTATAGAGATTACATTAACTTTTTTGTTATTTCCCACCGTTAGTTTTTCCTTCTCCTTATTCAACTTTCTCTTTTGTTTGAATCCTTACATTGTGGAAGTAATATGATTAGAGGCTCTACTTTCTAGTTAAGAACTTGATGTGGCTATAGCAAGATTAGACTCATATATCATATAATCCAAGGAGTTACCTAATAGCTCTTACCTTTCTTTACAAGTCTTATATTTCTGGCATTCTAGCTTCTTATGTGCCTTCTTCTTACAGAAGAAATACCTCAGACTCATACTCTTTACAACATCCACAGGACCTCTAGCAGTATTAAATTGACCAATATCTATATGTGAAGGAAATTTAGATGTCTTACCTTTAAATTTATAGGACTTTACCTTTGCCTTCTCCTTGGTTACTATTAAGGCTGTACGAGTTGTATTCTTCAGCTTCTCATTTTTAGTAACACAATAGGTGATCAATGCATTTATGTTCCAAGCTTCATCTTGAGAATTGTATATGGTAACTAGAATACCAAACTCTGATGGGAGTGTATCAAAGCTTGGTGAACTATACAAGCATCAGGAATATAAATATTTAACGCTCTCAGCTTAGACTAAAGATGGACCATCCTAATTATGTACTCCCCTCGCTCTTGTATCTTATAGAGTATAATTCCTTTAATAAGGTACCTATTTCAGTAGTAGAAGACATCTTATATCTTTGAGAGATGTTGTTGAGGAAATCCTTTGCTATGTTCATTTCTGGAAGTCCACTCAATAGGTGGTTTATTATGGATCTTTTTACAGTTAAATAACACATCTTATTTGACCTTTTCTAGGTTGTATATGTTGCTCGCTTTGCCTCTGAGTTGATAAATGTTGGTGTTGGTGGAATATCCTTAACCATAACCATGTTGATATCTGTGATCTCCAGCGCAAATTCCACATCTTACTTCCATTTCTTAAAATTAAACCAGTGCAGGTTTCAATAATGACACTATTATTGTTTACAGAGAAGTTGATTGTAAAATTGATAATGTAATGATCAGCACAAATGTAGGATAATATTTATACTCAAAGCCACAAAATAGTATCCACATAGAGCATCTTATCACATCTGTGGACTGAACATATAATACATGCAAATAAGACCTCCACATAAGTGATTAGAGTATACACCATTAACTTTTATGATTCTACCACATATTGGCGAATATATCACTTAAGCAATGAATTTCCTTCATCTAATGCTTTATGCATATCTTAAAGTCTCATATATAAGGCTAACACTTGTGGGCAGAATAACTAAACACAAGATCAAAGATATCTCCAAACATGCAAGTAGAACAATTCAAATACTAATTTGAAAGACCACTATGGTGACTACATTCTTATTAGTACCCAAATTGATCCATAAGTATAAGGGACACGCCTGTATGTTATCATCACATTCTTCTATATGAGCATAAAATATATGATAATTTATCATGCATAAGTGCAAAATCCTTATGCACATACTCATTTATCACATATTAGTGCTAAAAAGATTATCAACAAACTTTATTTGAGAATTCATCATAAAGCAAATCTCAATCAAAGTAATAATCATACGATATAAAATAACTAATGCTCTATAAGAGATACCAAAACTACATGTATCTCTTTTATTTTAAGTCAAATGTATAAAATTCACTCAATCATG
Organism: Erythroxylum baracoense; assembly: GCA_025629805.1. Lineage (NCBI taxonomy): Eukaryota > Viridiplantae > Streptophyta > Magnoliopsida > Malpighiales > Erythroxylaceae > Erythroxylum > Erythroxylum baracoense. Next base: position 2,838 of record JAOTAY010066463.1, on the reverse strand, counting down.
ACTTTGATAACCTTATTTGATTTTTCTGAAGTTAAACCTCATTTATTATCAACATAATAAGTTTTAAAAAAATTAAAAAACTCACTTTATAAATTCACATAATCCTAACAACTAACCCAAAATAACTTAAGGGACCAATTGTGAATTTTGAAACATTTTGAGTTTTTTTTCATCTTATAATGTTGACATTAGTACTACAAGTAAGGGTTACATACACGTGCACTGCAAGTCTGCACGCCTACCAAGTCCATATAGAAGCCAGATGAGTGGGGCGAGTGCAGAGCACACATAACATGCACACTGTAACATATAGTACCTATTAAACACATGCACAACAAGCACCGACATTCCTTAATCTTTATAACAATTGACAAATGTCCATCACACACATGGACTCGTGAGCATGCTTACTGTTAGACCCCTAAGTTCAAAATGCGGGTTTGTGGGAGTGTTGGCGAGCCTTGGCCAATACTTGGCCTGTAAGTCAGCACGAGGAAGGCATGTTGACGAGGGAACAAGGCGAAGTCTTATGAGTTGGCAAACTAAGTCATGCGAAATCTGAGGGTGCGTGAAGGCACTTGACTTCGGGGAGGCAGGTCGGAGGTATGTAAAACGTACGAGGTTTTATACTAACTCGGTTTGTGACTTGTATTTAGTTATGGAGCGATGAGACTACACCATGAAGTGAGCAGGATCATGGAAGATGGACTTGTCCATGCACGAGCATTAACGGACTTATATGCGAATAGGCCTTGGTGAACACATCATCAATGACGTGGCAACTGTGGATGATATGGCACATGATGATGTGGCGGATAAGATTGCAGTGGATGAACATCAACTTTAAGAGATAAAGATCATCTGAAAGGATCATCTGAAGATAGAGGAGATCTTCACAGATAAGGATAATCATTCCCAGATAAGGTAATCTTTTAAATGTGATGTAACTTAATCCTATTAAGGATAAGATATGATAAGATTGTGATCTTAGTTAGTAGAGTTCTATTAGAATTTTACTTGAGCTATCTAGTGGAGCCTATAAATAACTCATTAGAGTTGAGAGCTATAAATTCAATCAGTGGGAGAGCTCATTGAGAGAAATCACTCAGAGGAGAGAGCTTTGAGAGTTGAGAGCTTTTGGAGGAGTTCTCATTGTAAGGGCTTCGAGTAGGGAGTTCCTTGTGAGTGCTTCGAGAAGGAGGTACTTGGGTCTTTTATTATCATTTTGTTGAGAGTTAGTGAAAAAGTAGTTTCAGCTACATATAAATATCTCTTGTCGCTTTCTTTACTCTATTTTACACTTGTGATATTTTGTGTGAGAGAAACACTTTAAACACTTATGTGTGCATGAGGTATTCGAGGGCTAACAGAATTGTTCGGTGACATTCACGTGAGAAGGCTGAATCTTTGCTTAAGCAGACCGAAGTGGGGTTGCGGCACGAAGGTGGGCTCAACTCGTGGCAAAAGTTTGGGTCCAAAGTAGACCTTTGTGACAGTTGGTATCAAAATCAAGCTAGAGCGATGGCTGATGGAAGTAATCTGAAAGAAAGGGTTACCAGAATAGAGGCAATTCTTGAGTCTGTAGCCCCAACGGATGCGGGAGTAGTTCCTTTATTGGAACGTATTGTAGCCTTAGAGAGGGAACTTCAAGCAACTATGAGAGCGCTCGAGGAACAGATTAAGGCTCGTAAGGAGATAGGTTATGATCTGTTGGCGCTCAAATGTGTGATGGCAAAGAACGAGACGGGTGTCCGAGTGGAAAGCACTATGGTAAAGGTTCGAGAGCCACAAGTTTTCAATGGCAAACGGAGTGCCAAGGAACTCGAAAATTTTCTGTGGGATATGGACCAGTATTTTGCGGCAGCAAAGGTGGCGGACTCGGAGAAGGTGTCAATCACAGCAATGTACATAGTGGGTGATGCTAAACTGTGGTAGAGGACGAGGACCTCTAATGACATTAGTGCGGGGAGACCTCTCATCGACACATAAGAGAAGATGAAGAAGGAGCTAACGGACCAGTTCCTACCCAACAACACTTCATGGCTCGCGAGAGAAGCTTTGAAGGGGTTGAAGCAAGATGGCTCGGTGAGGGAGTTCACATCGGTGATGCTGAATGTGTGGAACATGTCAGAGGAAGACAAGTTGTTCAACTTCATTAGCGGCTTACAAGGTTGGGCACAAATAAAGCTTCGGAGGTAAAATGTGAAGGACCTTCCTAGTGCAATAGCGGCGGTAGATGCCTTGGTGGATCTTCAATTGCCACCACCAACTCAACCCAGTGGAGAGGGTAAGAAAAAAGGTGGAACCTGGGATGGCAACGAGAAAGGCAAAGAGAAGGTGGGAGAATCTTCTCAACGTAAGAAGAAACAATCGAAGGGAAAGGTTGCATGCTTCATCTGCTATGGGCCGTATTATGCTCGAGAATGCCCGAAAAAAAAGAAGGGTGAGGAGCAGATGAACTCCATAGTCGCGAAGGACAAAGGAGGAAGCGATGAAGATGACTCGAGGGAAGGAGCCACTAACAACATTACGTATTTGAATGTTATGGGCCTCGTGGAGAAGGATTCATGCAAAAAGAAACTCGACGGAAAGAGAAAGTGGTACGTAAGAGAGGTACCAATGGAAGAGAAGGCTTGCTCCAGTATTCGACAGTTGGCTAATACAATATGTTAACAATTACATGTATAATCTTTTCATTACAAAGTAACTCAACACAATTAAGTTATGTTCTAAGAGACATTTCATCAAACAACTTATAGGTAACCCGAATTATCTCTAACTAATAACAAAACAACTGCATTTTTTTATTATTTACCAACAACAACATATTTAAACAAC
>JAOTAY010066452.1:0-17675 GCA_025629805.1 Erythroxylum baracoense | reverse complement strand
GTACGAAAATGTTCCTGAGAGAAATTTGGAGTAGTCAAACTCATTATCGACATCTTTGTTGCACCATGGCATTGTGGAGTCTGTATTTAGATCTTTGGTTTTATGACTGGTGAAGACACTCGGCTGAATGAGGTCATACTTTCCAATTATCAATTGCAGCTTGTTTCACTGTTGCGCAATAGAATCAAGCTTTAAAGCTGACACTAGGAGATAATGATTTTGTGATGTGGAACTCATTGTTGCGAGGCTATAGAATCAACATGAATGAATGATAAGAAGAAGAGCTCCAGAAGTACTGATGAGATAATACAAGAAATTCTGGAATAGTCAAATGTTTTTGCTGAGATTGGTTAATTGGAAGCTTGAATGCAGATTAGAGAGATTGGCATAGCAAGGAAGATAACAGCAGATTGCGGTTTGATTGAGGTGAAGAACTGACATTGAGATAGACATCCTTGTCAAAATGGAGGTTGGAATTAACCATCAAACATGGAGGTAGAGACGGCTAACAAAAATTCTGCATTTGATATGATGAAGATGTAGGCCATTTATTTGGAGTGTTACATCCAATGATATTGGTTTTGTTTGAAGAATTCGGTTTGCATGTGACAAATGTGTTAGATGGGGTTTTAGTTGCCCTATTAGCTTCCAACTTTTTCTATGTTTCTTCCCTTGGTTGTGTTGCAGTTTAGTAGAGAATCGTAGAACAAAATTTGACTAGTAAATTCCTTAATTTTCTTTTCCAGATAATTATTATAGAATCTTTCCACAGAATTGTTCCTTTAGCTTGGATAATTGAAAATTGGGACAGTTAAAGGTGTCACCTAAAACTTAAATTAATGATCAAATTGGGAGGACGAAACTTGCAAAAATGAGAATGTGCTTTTTTCTTCTCTTTTTACTGCCATAAACTAGCCAATGTGAACCATTTCCTGTACTCTGTAACCATGAAAAACAAGTTATGGTTGCGGGTTCTTCTTTGAACTTAATGAGTTCATTGGCAGAACATATATTGTATGATTGCTCTACCTTGAGGTAGCAAACAGTACAAAATTTATGATGTACTGGTTCTGGTGTTGGTGGTATTACGATTATTGAATGGTTGGCAGTGGAGTATTTCTAGTTTACTTCGTCTACGCCACTTTGTGTTATTATAATTTAGTAGTAGTCATTATCAATTGTAGAACTGACTAAAAAGTGTTCCCATTCCAATAATTGCTTTCCAAGCTTGTTATATGAAGTTAACAAGTTTTGCAAAGCAGACAGAAGAGACAAAAAAACATGGACAAATTGTTTATATTTTAATTAATGAATAATTATATTTTAATTAGTTATATTTTAATTAATAATAATATTTTAATTAAATATAATGTAATTAATTAAGTAATAATAATAATTTAATTAATTATATTGTAATTATTTCATCGTAATTAAAAAATTACAAATACACTTAAAATAAATATTGATACAATTATAAAATAATCAATGAATTACATATTTCCAATCATATTATACTGCAGGGGCATTTTCGTCATTGACACTGTTTTATGTTTTGTCCACTGCAACCAAAGGCATTTCTGTCCTCGAGACGGAGAAAGTTTTTTCTGTTTTGTCCATCACAACCAAACACCTTACTGTCTCCAATTTTTGTTATGTTCCGTCTCTAAATTTTCGTCTCGTTATGTCTCTGCATATTAGAGACAGTAACCAAACACAGCCTAAGAATGCTGACAAAGCGACAAAGAGTCAGAATGCCTCCAAAGCTACAAATATGGTGGCTTTTATTATGGTAAATGAATCCAAATATGTGGTAGGTGTGCATTTGGTAGAAGTAAAGTTCATACTGGTTGTAATGGAAGCTTTTATAGAGACATATAACTCGACTTTGTCCACATGCTATAAAAGGTGTTGTTAGGCCTTTACAATATGCATTTTTAGGTGAAATCTCGTGTTTTATTTTATTTGTTTGACTATCCATAAATTCGAAATATTGATCAAGTCAATTTTCATTTTCTTAGAAGGGTCTTAATCTAAAGACAATTACCAATATGTTTACCAATGCGAGATGCATTAAGGAAAAGAAGATAAATGGATTTATTGCTTTATTTTCAAGATATATGACGATCTTATAATTAACTTTGAAGGCTAGAAGAGATCATAAAGCATATTTTATTTGGCTACTTTATTTATGTGAAATAGCATTCACTACTTTGACTCTTTGTGATTATTTGTATTTTTCTAGTATCATTGAGTTTTGCAGTGTAAGTCTCATTATTCTTTATTAAGTACCTGTGTCTGATGTGTGAAATGTTGAGAAGATTAGCTATTTGTTTGACCTTTTGTAGTTTATAGTGCTTATTTTTATATTTGTAGGACCCAGAACTTATTTACCTATTTTAGACCGAAATTTTTGTTTGGAAATGCTAAAACTTATCCAATTCCTCTAATTCTTGTTTAATGGATTTGATCGATTAATTGGGTATAAGGATGTGATTTAGTATTACAAGGGAAACTAGCTTATGTGAAATTTTATGACATGAGTTAGTTTATAAACTATTCTAATTATCTTGTTATCTCCTTTTAAAGATCTTTAAAATGATGAAGATGACATTTGCGAGCTCATTAAAGTTATAATCGAGTCTTATCTTGTTATGAAAATTTCTTTACATTATATTCTTCTTCTTTTATTACTTATGTCAAACTTGGAATGTATCTCATCTTAGGTAGTCGAGGAAAGTGAAACAATTTTACAGAAGTTATTAGCAATTTTAAAACAAACAACATTGTCCTCCCTACCTCATCTTCATCTCCTGATGTTCAAAACTAGGTGTTGGAGGTTGTTACAAAGTATAAATTGTAACTATTTGATGTTTAAGGAATTCAAAATCCATCTCCTGAATCAACTACCTCTTCAAGTGAGAGTGTAAACTTATTGGAAGTATAGACATCAAACTTTTATTTTACTTGAGTTCTAGTACTATATACAAAAATAAGAACAATTTGGTGACTAATGCCTCTTGAAAAATTCAACAACAACAATACCCTAGTGCACAAGATTCCCTGCTTTGTGAGAGTTTGGGGGACATCAATTGTACGCAACATTCCCTTTGTATTTTATAAAGAAACTATTTTCATAACTCCAACTTGTGACCTTTTGGTCATAAAGTAGCAATCTTACTGGTTGCTATCCAAGGCTAGCAACCTTACGTCTTGAAAATTTCACATTTATATTTATAATTTTTTATAATATTAGTTGTTTGTATCTTTTTATTTTAATAATTATGATAATTAATTAATTTAAGACTCTAATTTTGTATTAAGACTATAATTTGATATATTAAGAAATAAATTAATGTATAATTTCCAAAAATGAACTTCTATACAAGATTGATGGATAAATTTCTTTAATTATATTTAATTTAAATATATTTTTATATATTCAGAAATGAATTAAATTAAACTTTAATATTAATATCTAATAGTATAATAAAAAATCAAAAAAGACAATAAAATCTCACATATTTTAATTTTTAATTTTTATTATAAATTTCAATCAAATAGGATTTTATTTTTAATTTGTATTACAAAATATGGATCAAATATATTTTATTTTAATAAAATATAAAAAACAAAAAGTACAACAAAAAATAGAAACAGAACCAAACAAACACCTTAATAAATAGATGTATTAAAGTAAAGACTTATTTTCTTAGGTCATTGGGTGGTTCATGTGCTAATTTGGTTAGTTACAAATCACCCCACATGTTCGAAGGTTGAACCTTCAAATATGTTAAATCAGAGAATAACTTAATAATAATTTATTGACAAAGAATTCGTGATAAGTTGACCCAACGTTACAAGATAATTTTGAAAATATAGAAAAATAAAAAAAAAATGAAGTTATGTGCAGTTAACCAAATTCTTAATTGTTCTTATTACTTTAAACTGAGGTAATAAGTTTCTCTTAAAATTTTTACAAGTATTTTAATGCATTTTAAATTATTATAATAATATAATAAATGGCCCTTGTTGAATTATTTAAAATAAATGAAAATATTTTAATATTTTAAATTAACATAAACATTCAATTTACAAATACTATAAGATATAAACATTTTTGAAAATATTAGAACATGTAATGATTATTTTGTAATTTGACAAATATTAAAAGTCCAAATATCTAGTTTATCATAAGTTCATAACTGCCCGTCAAAACCAATTCCCTTGAATGACAAAACTCAATAATGATAAAACAACTCTCTAGATAGGAAGTCTCTTGATCTAGTAATGTTTAAGATCGTTAGAACAATAATGTAGTAAGGCCTCTAGTTTTTCCTATTATATTAACTCCTCCATAAAATAGTGTTTGGTTTAAAACATGATCATATTATTATTTTGAGGTGAGGCATTGATGACTTAGACCATTATTTTTATATTTTAATTCATAAAAAATATTTATAATCTAAAATAATGTTATAGATAAAAAAAGTTTAAATTATAAATTATTTAATAATAAAGTTTTGAGAGTAATGAGATGTAATGTTGTAATTTATTGATTTAATTGCAAGCTAAATGGCCTTTAACATACAAGTTTATGATGTACATGATAAGCGTAAAAGACAACTAAAAGATTATAGATAATTAGTATAAGTGATAAAAACCAAGTGATATGGATAGTTGGGATCATATTAAATAAGATATGTTATCACTTCCTTTTAAGTGCAAGATTGTACGAGATAGTGAGCTTTTTCTGAAGATGATGAAATGCTGATGAGGACAAGGCTTTGTTTATGACATCAGTGATTTAATTTAAAGAAGAAATATGTCATACATGACTTTATGAGCAACTAAATCTCTAATAAAGTGAATATCAATTTCGATGTTCTTGGTATGAGCATAAGAATCTTAATCTGAAGCAAGAAAGGTAGCTTAAAGATTATCACACTAAAAGGTATGCATAAGTTGAAAAAATTCAAGTTTGCCAAAAAGAGAAATTATCCAACCAAGCTCAACAAAGGTTGGAGCAATACTCTTGTATTTAGCTTCAGTGCTAGATCTAACAATGGTAAGTTATGTCTTAGTTCTCTAAGAAGTGAGATTAGGGTTAAGAAATACACAGTAACTGGATGTAGAGTGACAATTATCACGATAGCTTGCCCAGTTAATATCATAATAATCCTATTCATAAGAGATTGTGCTAAATAAAGGTATCACAAAATTTGTTTGACTACAATCTAGTGAATGTTAGTAGGAACTATAAGAACTGAAAGATTTGTTGACATTAAATTAGATGTCAGAACAAGTAAGATAATGGTATTGTAGAGCACCAATAGTATTTCGATATTCAATAGAATCAAGGAAAGGAGTGCCATGATTTTTGGAAAATGGGAGAGTAAAAGTGATAGGTGTACGTATGGGTTTGGACTTATCAAGAGATGTGCAGAGAAGGAGATTTTTGGTGTATTGATATTGAGAAAGGAGAAGACCGTGGGATATAGGCTTGACTTCGATTCCAAGAAAATGATGGATGAAACCTAAATCTTTGATTGAGAAAGAGGAGTTGAAATTATTGATAAGTAAAGTGATGAAAGAAGGGGAAGAACCCGTAACCAAGATATCTTCCACATATACTAAAAGAAAGGTAGTATGGGACGAGGTCTTGTGAATAAATTAACAGATATCAAATTTAAAGAAAATAAAATTATCATCAAGAAGCTTTTGACTTGAGCAATGAAACCAACCCTGAAAAGCGTGTTTGAGCACTATAAAGGGCTTTATGGGTTCGGCTTCTAACCCAAGCCTATATCTAGTCCTCAAGCATCCAACTTGAGTGTTTCACTATAAAAACTCAAGTAGTAATTTGACTAGTCTCTTCAAGCTCACGAGTGCATATTTTTCAATGTTCTCCAACCTTTCAAAGTACTAGTATTTAGCTAGCCTCTACCAGCTCTCAACAGATAAAAACGTAATTTGCTCGATATAACCTTTAATGATCTCTCTCAAAAAGAATTTTCGCTTTCTAAAGCACAAAAGATTTGACAATGATATCACTTTCAAAAGTATTGATATAGTGAATGTAATTTGAGAATTTTACTTGTTCACTCTTCTTATTCTTAGCTGCAGTGATTCTTCCTTAAGTGGGCATTTCTTTTACCTAGCCGTTGCATCATTTCTGTTCTTAGGTCGACTTTGTATATTTGATATCTCTGCTAGAATCTTCAATCCTCAACTGTTAAGAAAAACAAAATATGGAAATGTCTAAAAAATATAGGATTAGCAGGATCCTTTCGGATATAAATCCAATTTGAATTTTGAAATATTATATGGTTATCATCAAAATCATTAAAAAGCCTTGAGCTAACAATCTCCCCCTTTTTGATGATGAAAACCAATAATAGATTTATTTTCAAAAATTCAAATCATAAACTAAGATATACCTGTAGACTTTTACCTTTCATTAATAGAACATATATCACAGCAGAATACATCACAAATCATTAAAGCAATATTGATATCATAGATAATTAACTACTCTCCCCCTTTGTCATTATCAAAAAAATATATCTGCTCTCCCCTTTGTCATTATTAAAAAGAAGAGGGAAAAGAACTAATCAATCAAAAAGTAAAAACGTCATAATCGCATAAAGATGTAAAAACTGCAATATCATTTAAGAGACATTTACTCTAGGCTATTAAACTAGAAGGAGCCTTATAAATAATTCATTCAAACTATAAGATCCTTTTACGTAACTAATTTATCTTGATAGGTGCCTTCCTTTTAGAATGAGCCTATTAATACCTGCAAACGAAAGTAGCATAGTATCTTCGAACACAATTAAATATCAGAAAATTTGCACATACCAAGTTATTTTTTTAATAAACAGAATCTATCTTCTGAAAAAGACTGAGTGAAGATATCATCTACTTGATTATCAGTATTAACATGTAAAAGATTAATGGTTCCTTTTAAAACATGATCTAAAAAAAAAAGAATGTTTGACTTTTATATGCTTAGTCCTAGAGTGATGCAAATTTTTTTTGGAAAGATTAATAGTACTGGTACTGTCATATAATATAGGAATATAATCAAAGTTTATAGACAAATGACAAATTTTGGAGTTGATGTTTCATCCATAAGGTTTGGGCACAACAACTAGCTGCAACTATATATTCTGCTTCAGTTATCGAAAGAATTGTGCAGTTTTGCTTCTTACAGGACCAAGAAACTAAGCTTCCTTAAAGAAATTGACAGTGACCACTTGTGCTTTTTCTATCGACGTTGTCTTCTGCATAATCTGCATCGCAATAGCCAACTAAGTCAAATGAATCAATTTTTGAATACAATAATCCAAAATCGATAGTTCTGTGGAGATATTGAAAGATTCTATTGATTGCTTGAAAGTGGCTTTCTTTTGGATTTGATTGAAAATGTGCACAAAGACACACATTAAGTATATGTCTAGTCTTGAGCTTGTAAGATATAGTAGTGATCCAATTATTCCTCTATACTTTGTCTCATTCGTAGCTTTGCCTTCTTCGTTTTTATCAAGTTTAGTTCCAGTATACATGGGAGTACCCATAGGTTTGGCATTCTCAAAATGATATTTCTTAATGAGTTCCTTTGTGTATTTGTCTTGGCTAATGAAGATTCCTTTTTCTGTTTGTCTAATTTGTAATCCAAGAAAGAATGATAATTCTCCTATCATGCTCATTTCAAACTCCCCATGAATTAATGCTGAGAATTCTTCACAGAAGGATGGATTAGTAGCACTAAATATTATGTTATCAACATATATTTGTAATATGAGTAAATCATTCTCCTTTCTCTTAATAAATAAGGTTTTATCGACCTTTCCTCTTTCAAAGTTATTCTCAAGCAGAAAGTCACTTAACCTCTCATACCATATTTAGGATCCTGCTTTAAACTATACAGAACTTCGGTTAACTTCATCACGTAATCAAGATGGTTTTCATCTTCAAAACTTGGGGGTTACTTAACAAATACTTCTTCATTAATGTAACGATTTAAGAATGCACTTTTAACATCCATTTGGAACAACTTGAAGTTTCTATAGCATGCAAAGGCAAATAAAATTCTAATCGATTACAATCTAATAACAAGTGCATAAGTTTCATCAAAATCAATACCTTCTTGTTGATTATAACCTTGAGCTACAAGTCTAGCTTTGTTTCTTATCACCTTACCATTTTCTTCAAGTTTGTTTTGAAATATCCACCGAGTCCTAATGATTGACTTGTTTTAAGGACAAGATACAAGATTCTAGACTTTGTTTTTGTCAAATTGATTGAGTTCATCTTTCACGGTTGAAACCCAATTTTCATCAGTAAGGGCCTCTTCAATGGTCTTTGGTTCTATTTGTGAGATGAGAGCCACAAAATTATTCTTGAACAATGATCTTGTTCTTAAACTTTAAGAGGGATCTCCAAGAATATATTGATGTGTATTGAGACCTCTCCATTCTCTCGGTATTTGTTGTTACATAGGCTCCTGTTGAGATGAAGGAGCCTACTCTGTTCTAGCATCGTAGGTGCTTTCTTGATTTTGTGATTCTGAAGGTATTATAGGCATAGTTTAATTCTACGATGTATTTTTAGGAATCAAAGGATGTTCTTCATCATCTGAGTCAGTTACTGTTGTCGAGGTAGTGCTTCATCAAATACCACATGTATCGATTCTTCTATCTTCTTTTTTCTTTTATTATATACTCTGAATCCTATACTGGCGATACTCTAGCATAAGAAAATAGCTTTATCTGATCTCACATCAAATTTTCCAAGGTTGTCTTTTTCATTGTTTAGTACGAAATACTTATAGCCAAATGCTCGAAAGCAAACAACATTTGGTTTTCTTCCTTTCCACAACTCATAAGGGGTCTTTTTCAGAATAGGTCTTATAAGACATCTGTTAAGTACATAACATGTCGTGGATACTGCTTATGCCTAGTATCCATGAGGCAGTCCACTTTCACACTACATGGTCTTGGCCATATTAACCAAAGTTCTGTTATTTCTTTCTACAACTCCATTTTACTGAGGCATCCTTAGACAAAAGAAGTTGTGAGTTATACTATTGCTATCACAAAAATTCTTCAAACTTTCTATTATCAAATTCTCCTCCATGATCACTCTGAATTGAAGTGATGCAGTACCCTTTTTCTATCTGAATTTTGCTGTTAAACTTCTCAAACACTTTAAAAGCATCATCTTTATTTGATAAGAAATAAACCCATGTGAATTTGGAGTAATCATCTACTAGAACAAAACTGTAATGTTTAGCATCAAAACTTTGAGTCCTAGTGGGACTGAATAAATCCATGTGCACAAGTTCAAGTGGTTAGCTAGTGGACATAATATTTTTAGGAGGAAAGCTACTTCTCATTTTACTTTTTAAATAAGCCTTACAAACCTGATTACTTTCGAACTTTAAAGTCGGTAGTCCTTTTATTAACTCATTTTTGGACAATTTTTATAGAATGTTCATGCTGGCGTGTCTAAATCTTCTGTGCCAGATAAAAGAATCCTTTTTTAAAGAGATAAAAATACTTAACATTTTGTGAGGACATGTCTTCCAGTTGAGCACAATATATATTCTAATTTCTAGGACCAATAAACATAATATTATTATTATGAATATCGATAATTTCACAATGAGATATATAGAAAATGACTTTGTAACCTTTGTCACATAGCGGATGCTGTCGTCTAAACAAAACAATACAAATGAAATTATATCTACACTAAGCTAGAGGCAAGTGTACCTCGTCGATAAGTAATATAAAACAGTAAGAACTGGATATCGTAACCAAGGGATTCCAAAATGCAAGATAATTAAATTAAACGAATCAAAATTACTTAGATGATCAAGAATTGATTGATTTGAAAATGAAATAAAATAAGTGAATTAAGGAAATATGCTTAACACAAGGTATTAACTAAATGCAACTAAACTTAATCAAATGACAAAATTTGGCTAAGGTGTCGGATTTCAATGAGATTAGGCACTAAAACTTGTAACGATGGATTGATTTAGAAGTTACTTCACTTAAGCAAGTTAAACCCAATAATAATAGGAATTCCTTTCTCTTTTAAATCCAAGTGACCTACTTGGTTCATAGATAATTTGGAATAAAAAGAAAACATTTAATGCAAGAAGCCTAAAATTAAGTTTGTTAATCCTGGGTATCCTCTACGGTTGGTCTACGTGTTAGTCTCAAGTATGTTGCTTGATTGATTTTCTGACAAATCAAATCCTAATAGTTATGGCATTCAATCATCCAAGGCCTTAATCTAATTGATCAATCTAAATTAGGCTAAATATGTATTCAATCAAGCAAATAAAACAATACCACAAAAATTGTCCTAATCCAATATCAATCCTAAGCTCAACCAAAGAAAACTTACCTACACATATTTGTCAATGTAACTTAAATCATGGTCATGATATATAATTTCATTGATTAAATCCACAAAAATTAAAACAAATAAGGAATAGAAACAAATCAAGAACACCCAATATGTAGTCTTCTAGAGATGGATGATGCTGTCTAAAAAGTCTCTTCTCATGTTATCTTCTCACGCTGCTCTTCTCATGCTACTCTGTTCACGCTACTCTTCTCAAGCCTCTCTATCATGCTATTCTCCTTATTACTCCAGCTGATGTGATCATTAAATTGGAGGATTTTTGGTCCACCCTCATTGTTCACGCCTACCTCTTGGCTAAAAACATTTTCTTTCTTTATTTGCCGCCAGCCCTCTCTCTCACTCTTCCTAGCAGCAACTCTTGTCTGTTTTCTTTTAATTTCCACACACCAAACGTTTTTCAACGTAGCCACCCTTTTAAGGATGTCAATGGGCCGGGCCAGGCTAGGGCCGCCCTCGGCTCGGCCCAGCTTGACCTCAATCACGACAGGCCCGTGACCCGATCCACCTATGGGCCTGGTGGACCACGAGTGGGCAGGGCCAAACCGGCCCGTCTACATTTTTTTAATTGAAAAAATAAAAAACTGTGTCGTTTTGTCCAAAATGGTCGGGCCTGGCCAGCCCGTGGCAAGCGCGGGCAGACCATGGTCGGCCCGTGGCACGGCCATGGCCGCCAAACCTACACCCTCTCTTACGCTGCTCTCCTTATGCTCCAACCACCAAATATCTATTTTTCACTACAATTTCGCTGCTCTCCTCTGACGATGCCAGCTATCTTTTTTTCTCTTCTTCTCACGCTACTCACGCTGCTTTTCTCTCACGCTATTCATGCTACACTCTCTTTAACAACACTGGCAGCTACTCTCCTTTCTCTATTTTCACGCTCCTCTCTTTTCTCTCTTACGTTGCTAGCCCTCTTTGTTTTTTTTTCTTTATTGATGTGTCGAATAATGTCTTTTGTCTCCACCCTATTCTGATGCCGCCACTCTATTCTCTGTGTTATTTATTGATGTGACGAATAAGGGTATTTGCTGTCTTTTTCTTGACTGAAATGTTTTTAAGTCGTGGGCCGCTTTTTTGTACTCTGTATTTTAGCCTCCTTGCGTTGTACTTTTAAATATTTTAAACCCAATATATGCCTAAAATTAAAACAAATAACTCTCAATTAGTGTAATTCAAATATTAAATGGACATAAGTTTAGCAAATTATGTACCTAAAATGTAACACCCCAATCCTGCCCGACGCATGCACAAGCACCAGACGGTCACACATGCACATGCCCGATAGAATTGCCCTGTTACCTATATCACCTTCACTTTATCAGATGGCATTGTAATTAAAATCACAAATCACACATTTGCTAACATCCAAAATTGTCTCATTTTATATCATAACCATAATGTACATTGTAGCTTTAGGTTCAACATCATCCATATTTATACAACATTGTCCTATGAGCATAAACAACTCAGTCTACATAGCATGCTACAAACATGAGGAATGCACAAAAGTTATTAACAAACTATGTCTTTAATCCCCAGCTAACCGACCTTTGAGTCATATCTGATCGTCAAAGTTGCACAAAATAAACTTCTATAGAGTCTTAGAAGCTAGGTCGTCTCACTCTCAAACCTGAAATTATCAATAGTGCAATTTTGATGAGTTTCGTAAACTCAATAGAGTAACCATCCTCGGTGGTTCACTCATGTTATAAAACACAATCAATCATAAACATATTTTCACATAGTTCATATCAACTTAGTTAGCATCAAGTTCTATCACAAACAAATTGTATTTCAGTCAAAAAAATTAATCAAATTATCACTTCATTATACTTGAATAAAACACAATCATTGGTTTAATACCATGTATGCAAACATAAAACATTTTTAGAGCTTTACAAATCATTCAACAAATTCAAATCATATGTGAATGCTATATGTATGAGACTCCCATTCGTTTTTACATTGTTGTGACTGTATACTTCTTCAGTATCCCGTATCATCGGGCTCATTGATCATAGTGAGCCTTAGGCTCTAATCACATATATGTTTGAGCTTTATGCTCTTTTCAGTAGCAGTCTTAGTCAGTAGCATCACCAGTCACAACTGCCTTTATATTACATGTATTGAAATGAAATGCATGCCACAAATCATTCAAATACATTCAATCACTTTCATTCACATTATCTCAGTCAATATAATCACCCATAACATTCAGTCACTTTTAGTTGAGAATCATTTAAGCAGTCTCATTTACATACAAGTAGCACTTCCAATAATATTCACATGCATCAAACGCCTCTGACAAGTATTGTCCGAAATTCAGTACACAATCAGTATATATTCATCATATATCAAATTCAATTCAGTAATATCAAATCAAATTAAAGTGATACCATCTTAGGTTACTCACAATTGCTCCCTTAGCCTATTGCCTTGACGTTCCGACAATATCCGGAAGTGGTAGTGCTACTTGCTCTCCTATATACGTTAAAACAATTTCACATTACTGTACTTCTTATGTAATTAAGTAAACACATGCATAAATATATCATGTATCATGCATATGCAATGAAAAATTCTTGGGTATACTTCTATAACAAATTGATGTACTCTAATTGTGTCAAAATTCACACGTTCATTCACTATTCCAACTTTTATTGAAAGCACCCCACTCTGGTCAACTTTGCATAATCAATAGAATCAAGAAAATGATGTATTTCAGTAACACTTTCTTCTAGTAAATTTTTCCTCTATATCTTAAGTTTCTAATGACACTAAAATCACTTAGTTTGGTTCATGATCCTATGAGTTATGCTTAAAATACCATAGACTAAGTACATTTGAAAATTTGGCTAGAGCATAATCATGCATTCAAGTTGTACAATTAATATATCTCTCAATTACAATATCGAAAAATTACAAAATTTATACCAATTTAAAGATAAAAGAATAATATCCAACTTTGGTGAAGACACCTTAGTCTAATTCGGCCTACGTCAATAAAGTTTATTCAATAATAACAGGGCATGATTTTTGTCCCTGGTAGTGCTATAGCCTAAGCCAAAACTCAAATTCATGCCAATTTTGAAAGTCTTAGAGACATAATTACAATTATTCTTCTTCAAGAAAGTTGTAGAAATATGTCTCAAGTTTAATCTGAATTAAGAATCAACTTATTTGGAAATATATAGATCAAAATATAATCAAAATACCGAAGAATGTTCAATGAAAATTCTCCAGTTCATAACATTCCAGCACATTTCCTTACTTTCATCCAATCAATCTTTTTCAAATCAATTCAGATGTCTCTATTTTCTTTTGAAGAGGAAAGTAAATGTATTAGAAGTGTATTGGTTCAATTTTCCAGTCATTTGGAGGCGGGAGACAAAGTTGTAATAAAATGAATGAAAGATGTTCAAAATAGTCTCTTTACAGTAACCTTTGGTGCAACCCTTTTCACTTCTCCAACTAAAACACAGGTCTTCATCTTCTTCCCTTTTTTTTTCCATATTTTCTCACTTCAATCTTATTCAATTAACACATATGAAACTTAAACCAACTCTTCTACTTCCATTTCAGCTCATCTTACTAAAAAACAACTCAAAATGCAAGATTGATTACAAGTACCAAAACCAGAAATTATACACAGTTGTTTATCATCTTCTACATTTGTTTACATCATTTTCTGCACTTATCATAATTCCATCCAATCCAAAAAAACATAGAAACTATTTAATTTTTTTTACAGTTATCCACATCTTAGATTCTCATTAAACTCAATTCTCACCATCCTATAAACACTTTCTGCACAAACTCGATTTCACACATTTATATAACTGATCTTATCATCACTATCATCGAATTGCTTCATACACAACACATGCATGTATTCATTTCTAAACCGTAAAACATTATCAACCTCATTCACAAAACCTAGAAACTTAAAACTTCACTTACGTTTTTTTAGAAAAATCACCAACAGTGAGAGTGAAGGTCAAGGTTCGGTAAAGAACAAAATAAAACTGAAGAACAAATAAGGAGCTACAAAATTTTTCCTTTCACAACTTGTGATTACGTGCTTTAACATCTCAATGACACATGGCCCCATTGCATATGGGCCATTTGTCATCCATATAGAAGTGTTACATGTCAAAATACCATTAGTCTATTTTTCCTAGTCAAAAATCCAAAATATCACAAATTTTAGAAAATTTCCTAAAATTCACCAAAAATTTCGAAATAATACTAATAGTCTCCAAATAAAATTTTGACGTAAATAAGTCATAATGCACATGATAATCAATCAATCATACCTAAAAAATGTCAATGAATGCATGTAAAAATCTTTTAATATATCAAAAATAAATATTCACATATGTGTGAATATGCTATGATGCATAGGCTTGAAATGTACTTCTAATTTCTCACTGTACTCTCAATTCACTGTTTTAGGGTCTAGCCTCGAATATGGGATGTCACAATTCTCTCCTCCTTAAAAAATTTCGTCCTCGAAATTCTCACCTGATTGAGGAAATAGTTGGGGATATGTCTTTTTCATATGCTCCTCAATTTCCCACGTTGCTTCTTTACTCCAATGATTGTGCCAAAGAACTTTTACCATTGGAATTTCCTGATTCCTCAACCGTTTCATCTGATACCCAACTATCTGAACTGCTTTTTCAACATAGCTCAGGTTACTAGTAACTTCAATCTCCTAAGTTGGTACCACATGTGTTAGGTCAGATATATATTTCCTGAGCATACTCATGTGGAATATGTCATACATATGAGACAACTTAGTAGGTAAGGCTAATTGATATGCCAAAGGTCCAATTCTCTCTATAATTTCATAACGGCCAATATATCTCGGGCTTAACTTGCCCTTTTTACTAAACCTTAATACACCTCGCTAAGGTGACACTCTCACAAATACTTTGTCTCAGACACTATACTCCATATCCCAATGATCCTGATCCACATAACTTTTCTGTCTATCTTGACTCGCTTTTGTTCGACTCTGGATTAGTTTCACCTTATCTACAGTATCCTGGATCAATTCAGGACTTTCTATCATTCTCAAACCTTCTTCATCCCAGTATAGAGGCGATCGGCATTTTTTGCTATACAATACCTCACATGGTGCAATTCTGATACTGTTATGATAATGATTATTATATGCGGATTCAATCAGTGCTATGTATTGATCCCAATCTCCCTGAAACTCCAATACACATGCTCTAAGCATATCCTCATCAGTGTTGATAATTCTCTCACTCTGTCCATCTGTCTGAGGATGGAATGCAATATTGAAATTCAACTTTGTGCCCATAGCTGACTGTAAACTCTTCCAAAATCTCGAAGTGAATCTGGGATCCTTGTCCGATACAATGGACACAGGAACCCCATGTAGTCTCATAACCTCAGTCACATACCTCCGGGCCAACTGGTCTAGTGTATTGTTCTCTTGTATTAGTATGAAATGGGCTAACTTAGTTAATCAGTCCACTACCACCTATAACGCATCTTTTTGCCTCGAAGTCTTAGGAAATCCTATAATAAAGTCCATACTAATTCGTTCTCATTTCCATTCCAGAATAGGCAACGAAGGAAGCTTTCCAACTGGAGCCTGATGCTCAGCCTTAATCTGTTGGCAAATGAAACACTTAGCTACATAATCAGCTATTTTCTTCTTCATTCCAAGCTACTAGAAATGTTGCTTTAATGTATTATACATCATGGTCGTGCCAGGACGCATAACATAAGTAGCCATATGAGTTTCCTTTAGGATTTCCTTCCTCAGATCATCGACATTAGGCACACACAGTCTCTGCTTTAGCCACAATGTTTCATCTCTCAATTCAAAGTCAGAATCTGAATTCATTTCAACTTTCTCAATTAGCTTCATCATCTCAAGATCATCACTCTAAACTCTTTTAATTCTATCATACAACATTGGTCTCAGTTTTAATATAGTTGTAAATGCTTCATTATGCTCGAGATTTAACTCCACATTCAAAGCTTTCAACTGAGTCAGGCTTGGTAACCTCGATATCTGAATCTGAGCTACACTGTTATGTGACTTTCTACTAAGTGCATTAGCCATAATATTTGCTTTCCTCAAATGATACTCAGTCGTGCAGTCATAATCTTTTAATAACTCAATCCATCTCCACTATCTCATGTTTAGCTCTTTTTGACTCAGCAGATATCTCAAACTCTTGTCATCAGTGTCTAGCTAAAATGTCTCACCATACAACTAATGTCTCCAAATCTTTAGAGAAAAGACTACTGTTGCAAGCTCTAAATCATGTACCAGATAATTCATCTCATAAGATCGTAATTGTCTCGATGCATAGGCTATCACCTTGCCATGTTGCATCAATACACACCCTAGTCTTTGATGTGACGCATCATTGTATACTACATATCCACCAGATCCTGATGGAATAGTCAACACCGACACTATAGTTAATTGATGTTTCAACTCCTCAAAGCTTTTCTCACACTCATCATTCCATCTGAATGCCATATTCTTCCTCAGAAGTTTAGTCAGAGGGGCCAAGATTAACAAAAATCCCTAGACAAACCTCCGCTAATATCCAGCCAATCCGAGAAAACTCCGGATCTCCGATACATTCTTCAGAGTCTCCTATCTCATTACTGCTTCTATCTTCATTGGGTCCACCCGAATACCATGCCCAATTACTATGTGACCCAAAAATACCACTTGATCTAGCCAAAATTCACATTTACTGAATTTGGCATACAATCATTTTTCTCTTATAATCTGCAAAATCATTCTCAGATGTTTAGTATGTTCCTCTCTGCTTTTCTAATATACCAATGGTTAGCTTAATCTGCAAGTGCACAAAGTCGTTCCTAGTACTTACACATCAAGTATTCCAAGGTCATATCCCACAAGGACTAAAATACTCACTACTAAATTAATCCTAATTACTTGAACTAAAAATGACAAGAAAATTAAAAGATGATTGAAGAGAACAATCAATTGTGACGAATGTAAATAAGCAAACAAGGGAGAATTCAGTGTTGAGACTTAAGGCTTCAGGATTCACCAATTCAAGAGATTATTTGATAAATTAGGGAATTGATTGAATGACAAGTTATAATAATAGCTGCACAAATTCACTTATATTCTCTCTCAAGACATACAAGAATACCCAACTAGTTGATTACCATTTCTCAATGTGCAACCTAACTAGTCAAAT
>JAOTAY010066442.1:0-17676 GCA_025629805.1 Erythroxylum baracoense | reverse complement strand
ACTATTCATGTGCATAAATGAATGCATGAATATGTCAATGCACTTTAAACACTCCTAACCCGTTCCAAATTACCAATATACCCTTCCCATAAGTGAGGGGATGTTACACCCTATTGGTGATTTACTTAGTCTGATGAAACCATTATCCAATAAATGCTATAATTGTTATTTTAATTTCTTTTAATTCTACAAGTTTCATTCTAAATGAAGGTATAGAAATTGGAGTTGTACTAAGTACTGGACCAATTCATAACTCTATATCTCTTTCTAGAGGTAGCCCTAGTAACTCTTCAAGAAATATATATGGAAACTTTCAAACTCCTGGAACACTTTGGAGGTTGTTAATTTCTAAGGAGGCGTCCTCGATTGAGGCCAAGAATCCTTAACACCTTTATCTAAGCATCTTTTTAGTTACTGATGTCAAAACTATATTAGATGGGATGGTCCTCTTATCTCCCTCAAAATTATACTCTACATCACCTAAAATAAGAAATGCAACTTTCTTCTCTCTATAATCCAAGGTGGCGTAATGACTAAACAATTAGTCCATCTCTAATATTATGTAAAAATCCATAACTGGTAGTGTAACGCCAGACTCTTTGAACCTTTTTGTATTAGTCTATACATGGAGATAATACTGTATAGTTATATATTCATGGTTGTATATGGGTATTAAAATGTATTTGAAGCCTTTCAGTATATATGTTAATGATATATAATGTTATATGCCCTTACATGAACTTAGAGTTCATCGGTATGGGAAATCTTGGAGATTTCTGACATATATGCTTCTAAGTGTGTAAAATCAATTCCACTAGATGGATATGGCCATGGTGGCCGAGTTAAATGTGTTCTAATGCCTTATAGGTGATTAGACATGATTTATAGACTTACTGGACACTTAGAAAGCTTAATTTGAAACGTTGATGTATATAAGGGCTTATTTACAACTTGTTAAAAGTTAAAGGACTTAAATGTAATTTTTTAATTCTTGGAAGACCAATATGTAATTTTATAAGGATAAGGGCATTAATTATAATTTGCAAAAGTCTGAGGACCAAAATGAAAATGAAAGTTTTGGTCATTCTCAATTTTTGGGCTTAATTACAAATTTAGGAAAAGTTTAAAGGGTATAGTGGTAATTTCACATAAATTAAGGGCAAAAAGGTAAATTCACTATGTTTGATTAAAGAAGAGTCAAAATTCTAGACCCTTCTTCTTTTGTGTGGTCGTGCACCCCATTATTTGGCATTAAAACACTTTCTTTTAATTAAAAGAAAGGAGAAGAAAGAAGAGAGGAGGAGAACAGGAAGTTTCAGCCATCACTTAATCTTCACCAAGTTTTTGATTCTCTAACCCAAACCAAGGTTTTTTAAGTTAATTTGGGAGCAAGGAACTCAAATCTATCTTTAGATTTGAGAAATTCTCCAAGGATTCTAAGATATCATTAAAGGAAAGTTTAGGTAAATTTTGTCTCATCTCTCTCTACATTATGGTTTTGAGTTCGGTGCTAAGATATGTTGTTCTCCATGCTTGAATATGCATGAAAAATAGTTTAGATGAATGAAATGAGTAATGGAGAAGCTTCCTTACGCCAAAACTGAAATGCCCTATCTTTGGTGAAAGTTTGCAAAATTTTGAATATCGTTTGAAATTTATGGTTCAAATGATCTCTATGCTGTTAATTGTGTATGCATGATGTGAATTGATGATGAAAAATGAGGAAGATGTACATTGGAAGGAGGCTTTCAAGTTTATGCCTTTAGATGTTTGATAAAATGCCTAAGTGAACTTGGCTTAGGATTTAAGGATTTTGATGGTACGCAAAGAGGCTTTCGTGTTCACTTAGAGTAAACTTGAATTGTTGCTTAGATTGATAAGTAGTGGCCTAATGTGCTTAGATAAAATGTGCTTAATTATGCTTTGAAAAGTGTAAGTATTGAATCAAAGCATTAAATGCCTTGGAAAATGCAAAAGAAAGCTTATGTGAATAATAAGGGAAGTAACTATGTGAGAAGCTTAATGGCCGAATCCTATAGCTTAAAAAAATAGTGATATTGTGTTTTATACACTTATGTGATGGTGTATAAATATGAGTTATATATTTGAGTAGTAAATATGTTATATTTGTATGTATAAAGGCTCAAGAGCTGTGGATCAAGGAACTTGTACCCAGGATCATTGAAGTCAAAGGAGTGTACACCTTCTTTTGAGGTGAGTTGGGGAAAACATATCTCTCAAATGGGACTAGGACAACCCAAGACATGCATAATGAATTGTATGTGAATTTTAAACCTAGGTAATGCATAATAGAATTGAATCTCAAACAGAAGCTACTATACTTATATATTTAATCAATGAAATTATTTTGAATAACTCTTTGTACTTAGAGTGAAACTGATGTTTTTATTTTGTATTTTGAGGAATGATATTGTTTTCAACAAACCTGCACTTGAAGTGCAAAGGACAATGTTTTATTTTCTGAAATTACATTTTTGAATAACTTTGCAGTTGGAGTGCAAAAGATGACTTTCACTGCATGAAATAATGTTTTGGAACTCACATATGCATAACCGAGTCATGTATGCTGCATGTATGTGTTCTCTTTTAGCTTAAAGCTATGGTAAGGTTCCATTTTATCGGTTGGACCAATAAATAAAGACATAAAACCATACTTGATTTTAAGTACTAAATATTTGTATAAGATTTTTTGTGATTGGTGAGATTACAATTGGCCATTCTTGTGCTAGGCATAATAGATTTAGCGACCCGCGTACCCTTTAACATTGATACATAAAAGTCGAGTCCTCGTAACAAACCTTTCCACAGGACTTGCGGGTGATTGCACACTTAGAGGTTTGGTCACTGACGAGGTCATCACCTAGGGTCATCGCACTCTCTTCAACTATTTTCTAGAATCACCACAGATAAAAGTCAAGCCAACATAGGGAATCAGTTGGTGTGCACACTAGTTTGGCCAACTAGTGGCAACACACATAACTATTTTGACCTATTATAAGATATAACTTCCTGACAAGATTTGATTTTACGTGTGATGCTTTTCCGCTCTTGTATACTGGAACTAGAACCTATGTTCACCGAATGAGTGATTAATAGGCTAGACCTATGTGGTTCCTAACCAGTATGGGATAAGTCATAGACTAGGTCTATGTGTTTCTATGTAATATATCTTCACTTCATAGGTGGTTATATGCATCTTAGATGCGTAAAACCATCCTTAGGTTATTTACCGTTTTGGTGTGTATCGGGTTCTGTTTATTATATTTTTCCTGCTCACTAAGTACATAGTGTATTCACCCCCTCTAGTTTCCAACCATGAAGGTTAATTTGGTGAATTTGAAGCTCTGAGTGGTTCGTGTGATCTTTTGATATTTTCGGGGCATTACTGCTCATGTGTCGCCTCTGTTTTGTAATTTTGATGTATAGTGGCTCATGATTATGTTTATATGCATTATAATTTTGCAAATTAGCTCTTGACTATCTTATGGTTTGTAAATGACCTTATGTATGATGCTTTTGTATTGTCATTGAGATTGCTCTTGAGTGGACTTAAAAGTCCAGTAGTTGCGGCAGAGTTTTAATGTGAATATAGAAGTGCGTTTAAAACTGATTTATAGGTGTTTTAATTTAGTTTTGGGATTTTCAAAATACAGCCATTGTGCTGTCTAAATATTTTAAAGATATTTAGTTAGCCTTGCATAGTTGAGTTAAAGGTATCGTGAGTATCCCTAGTCCAGATATACGGTATTTATCATATGCCCGATATGGTTTCAGGTCGTGACAATATGCATGATCAGAAAAAGGCGCTATTACTGGAGTGGTCAGTTTAAAAGAACTTAAAGCTCAGATATGCTCATAAAAAGCCTCAGGCTCAGTGATTAATGAGCCCAGTATTTATAATGGGTACGGGACATAATATGGAATGAGCTTGATATCCACAAAGGATATGGGACAGTAATTAGGCACTCAGTTACAACAAAATAAAAACGAAAGTGGAGTCTCATATGTATTTACATTTTCAAATACATGTTTGTGAAAACATTTCTGAATTGTGATGATATTGTGATATGTCATATTTGTGTAAGTTTGATAGTATGATTCTGAAAAGTTCATATGTAATGTGTGCAATTCATGATGAATTGTTGAGATGAGGAATATGTATTTGAAATGTTTGTTGTTCTGAATAAGTGAGAACATTAATGATGATTCACTCACTGAGTTCGCAAAACTCATCAAAATTATGACGTAGCTTTTTAGGTACAAGAGAGGAGACCTAGTTCCTAAGACACTTTAGAAGAACATTTTACAATTTAGAAATGGCTTAAAGGTCTGGTTAGCTGACATCTGAAGAGTTGTAAATTGTGTTTATGTAGTTTCTCTTTCATGTAGATTTTTGTAAGATGAGTAGTAAACTCGCCAATACTTTTGATGATGTAAATGTTTGCTTAATGAAATGTTCTGCTATAGTGTAAATTATGTTAGTAAATGAAATAGGAAAAGTTGACCTTTTCAATGTTTCGAAAGTGTATGATGCCATATTAGGTGATTATGATTGCTTTAACATGCCATTGTCATAGGTTATATTCTTGAATGTCCTTTGGATGTTTAGGACTATACATTATGGTAGTGGGTTGTTTCAAACTTAGTCATAGTGGTGACTACGTATCACCACTGTGATAAGCTTAGTCACGATGGTGACTTAACATATTACCACCATGACAAGTTAGTCACCTACTTGTCACCACCGTGATCACCTCATACACACCCTTGTAAATTCTTATGCACTCCTTTAATCCGTCTGTTTTATTACGCAACAGTTGTAGGTTGAATGGGCACGAAATCCTAAACCTAGACGAGGGTACAAATAAAAAGGAGAGGAGGGTGGTGGCAATATCTTTTCCATTCTTCATTCTTCATTTAACACACACCCGAGGAAAATAGAGAGAAAGAAGTCAAAAAAAAGAGAAAGGAAGTAAAGACCAGTCGGTTGAGGGAAGAAGGGAGAAACATAGCAGAGAGGGGAAGGCAGTGCGAGAATCTGGGTGAGAAGAATCTGAAGTAGAAGGCGAGGGCTAATGCGGCAAGTTTGAGACGGACAGGAGACCATCACCTTCACACTCACCTAATCCTTGTTTGCTTATTGTATTCATCTATTGCTCTGTTTCTTATTTATTTACTGAACTTATTACTTTGTTAGCTTAACTGACTATTACTTTGTTATCTTTTCATAGTTCATTTAGTATTCAATGTTTGATTGCATTAATACTTCTGTTGACAGTAACATGGGATTGAAGTGTATGGAGATGATGAACTTTGTTTATGCTATGATGGATTGATCTCTTTTTCTTGAGAATTAATATAGCTATTTTAATCAACTAGGCACAATTGAGTTACGATTTTGTTATCTTACTTTTTAATGGTTTCTGAGCTAAATGGATGTAATGACATGACCAAACCTTGCATCATTTTGGTATTAAAAAAAGGATCAAGAGGAAAAGTTTAGTATGGAACGAAAAATTATGGATGTTTAGGTTAAGAATTACAAATATATTAATTTAAGTGGTAATCAGTAGTAGATTTCCATAATTAAATCGGATTATAACTTGTTAAATATGAAAGTTAGATTAGTTCATTATAAGAGTTGATTTAGAACCCAACTATTAATTTTAGTAAGATAACTATCCAATCGTTTCCTTTAATCATGCATAGGAGATTAAATTAGTGAAATTAATTCTTAATAGTCTTCCACTTAGATTAATCTATTCTCTTTGCTTCTAGTTAATTTCGTTTACTTTTCAATTTAATTTTATGATTTCCTTTAAAGTCTTTATTCAACAAATTAGGATAGAGTGTTTAAGATTGCTTTTATTTTTAATTTTGTTCAAGATTAATTTGAGTGGACCAATTTCACCTCTGTGGGAGACGACCTTGGGTAATCATTAAAACTACCTTGTATACTTGTGAGTAGGATAGCCTAGATAATTTTAGAACTTTTTTAGCATAACAAGTTTTTGGCGACATTACCAGGGAGGTGTTTGGCGCTTTAAACTTGAAATAATTTTTATGCTTTTATTTGCTTAAGTGATTTTAATTGTTTGTGTTTTTTCAAACATGCATGTTTTATTGTTATTTTGTAGTGCTTTCTATAGTTAGTTTGTGCTAGGTAGGAGAACTTTAGGAAGTGAATTCACTTAGTTTATACTAGGAAGGAGATCTTTAGATAGTGGACCCATCCCTTTTATTGATAACATACATCGAAGACCAAGGCCTCAAAGGGACTCTGAAGACTATCACGAGGCAAGCATAAAGATCAAGTGAATAACCATAAGATAGGTGAAAGGCAGTTGGTGATGAAGGAGTATGCCAAACTAGTGATTGGTACTGCAACGTTGTGTATACATTTAGGATAAGCAGCTAGAAATTACAAATTGAAGAACATCCATTACAACATGCTGCCATCTTTTTATGCTTTAAATTTCCTTTGAGAATTCTATACCACTCTCCAAACATTCCCTTTGGATGGCCTAAATGAGGATTAAATTAGGATGAGATGCTTTCTATACACATTGAAGGATTAGGCCAAAGCATGGCTAATGACCCTTCCACCCAATTCATTGACTACATGGGAAGAGGTGTACAACAAATTCATAGGAAAATTCTATTCCCATCAAAATACATATAAGTTACGCACCAAGATAGCGACCTTCACTTAGATGGAGGGAGAGTCACTCCACAAGGCAAAGGAACACTTTAAGCTCTTGTTCATACAATGTCCACACTATCATTTTCTGCTTCACATGCTAAACCAATTATTTTATGATGGGTTGACTCAGTAGTGCTAGTACACG
Source organism: Erythroxylum baracoense (assembly GCA_025629805.1). Taxonomy (NCBI): domain Eukaryota; kingdom Viridiplantae; phylum Streptophyta; class Magnoliopsida; order Malpighiales; family Erythroxylaceae; genus Erythroxylum; species Erythroxylum baracoense. The sequence goes on along the minus strand of JAOTAY010066442.1, from coordinate 10,807 downwards.
GTGGACAATACAACAGGAGGAGTTATAGGAGAGAGGACGTCTGAAGAAACGTATGAAATCTTTGAAATGTTAGGGGCTAATTGATAGTTGTGATTTTTATTGTGTTTTAGGGTGTAATTTGTTAGGCATTTAGTGTGAATTTGAGTGTTGAGTGTGTATTTATGGTTTAGTAGTGTTAGTTTATATGTTTAAGTGGTTTTTATGGGTTAGTATCCGTCTTTGAGCTTAATTGTTATATTTTTTAGGTACCTTGATGTGCATGTTAGTGTTTCAGGGTAAACGGCGAAGAATAGAGAAATTACGAAGAGTTTTGGGCTAAAAATATAGCCCACGTTTGTGGCACAACAGGCCATGATTGTGACAGAGAGGGACGAGCCAGGGTAGCAAGGCCACGATTGTGCACGTTAGGTCACGATCGTGATAGAGAGGGTTCAGTGCTGGTCATGATCATGGCAGGCAAGGCCATAATCGTGGCCTGGGTTGAGCTGAAGTAAAAACTCGAGTTTCATAAGATGTTTCTGACCATTTTGACCCCAACTTAAACCTAGGGCATCCAAAATATAAATACATCATAAAGGGACAGAATCAGTAGCTTTGGAGAGTTTGAAAAGAGAGCATTCACGACAGTCACATTCTGAAAAAACCGAGAGAGTTATCGAGAGATTAAGGAAGGAGACAAAGGAAGAGAGTCACGGAGACGAAGCTTAACACGACATACTTCTCGGAACAGGTGGTTTCCCATAGTCGCTGCCTCTATGAATCTGTTTTGATAGTATTTCTATTTTTATTTCAATTTTAAGGACATATAAAATTGGGATGATTATTGAAATTAACTATTGTCAAGTGTTGATTCATATCTAAAGTCACCTTCGGGTTTTTAGTCCTTGAGATTAATAAAGCTTGGTTGATTGTGTTTTTGTTGATTTAATTGTGATTCAATATCTGTTCGTAATAATTAGGCAATAAACTGAGTGGGTGAGCTGAGTGAAAATAATCAAATTAGGCTAACGACAGTCAGGTAATTTGATAGGTAGAGAATTGAATCAAACTGGTAGAGTTAACTTAGGTTTTGGGTCACTTGTGAATCGAGAGATGACAATTCCATAATTTAAATTAGGGATTATCAATTAGGGTTAAGGATTACAACTCGAGAGAGAGTAATATACCTTAGGACCGTCTAAACCCATTAATTCGATAATTGCATAATCAGTTAGATTTTTATTAATTTTAGAATAAAAATCCCCTTTCTCTCACTTGGTAATTTCTAAATGGATTTTTGGATTGGGTTGTGTGATTTGTTACTTGTTTAAATTTCTGCAATTTAATTCTTGAAATTAATTGTTTGATTGATTTATTTTCAGAATTATTTTATTTATTTTGAATTATTGTATTTAGTACAACCGTAGATTTTAGGACTAGACTTCCCTCCTCGTGGGATCAATACCTTAAGTAATTTGTGAATGACCCGTGCGCTTGCGAAAATTACCAAGGTTATAAATATTAAAACTAGCGTACGTAACCTCACATTCAAGTTTTTGACGTCGTTGTTGGGGAGGCAATTTAATTCTATAGTTTAGGCGTTAGATTAGTTTTAGTTTTTGATTTTGTTCTTTTGTTTATTTTGCAATTCGTGCTCTTGTATGAGCACAAGAGTCAGAAGAGGTTCGAGTCATACAGTGGAGATGTTGGATTTAGACATCACACGATTAGAATGAACTCTTAGGAAAGCTCGGCGAGAGGAAGAAAAAGAGTTAGGAAAATCATTAATGGCCTAGGAGTTTCAGAGAAATATGGATCACGAAGCAACTCAAGGACGATAGCAGAGGACCCTCATAGACTTTATGAGGCCATGGTTCAACCTATCGAACCAAGTGTAGCTAGGCCGCCTGTTCAAGTGACCTCATTTGAGATTAAGCCAACGCTCCTAAACATGTTTTAGCAGAATGTACAATTTTACAGATTAGCGAATGAGAATCCAAACGTGCATATCATGAACTTTCTCGAGATCTGTGATGCTTTTCGGTACCATCAAATGTTAGAGGATGTGGTTAGAATTAGGCTATTTCCTTTCACACATAGAGATAAAGTGAACGCTTGGTATCATTCACTAAGCCCAGTTAATATCACATCATGGGATTAGCTTACGTGTGCGTACTTAAATAAGTACTTCCCGTTGACTAAGGCAACGAAGATTATAAAGGAAATCATTAATTTCCAACAAGGTGATGGGGAGTCAATCTATGAAGCGTAGGAAAGATATAAGGACCTACAAAGGAAAGGCCTACACCATAACCTACCTAAGAAATTCCTTTTGTAAACCTTTGACAATGGAGTTAACCTACCAACGAGAGGCACATAGGCGTAACATCAGGAGGATCCTTAATGCAGAAAATTGTCGATGAAGCAGAGGAGCTAATTGAGGAGATGACGAGCAATAATTGTTTATGGACGAGTGACTGAGGAAGGCAACCTGCTTCTTTTAGAGAGCATAAGGGAATTGTCACGGTCGATCAGATGACGAAGATGCAAGCAAAGATTGACAATTTGATGCGACAACTAAATAGCATAAAGGCATCATCCTCAACTTAGGTAAAGGTCGCACAATTAAAATGTGAGCTTTACGGACAATTAGACCATGACACCGTAGAGTGTTATTTAATGAAAGAAGACAATCAGGAGTAAGTGAACTACATGGGGGCACAATATGGTCGAGGAGGAGGCTGTAATGATCCTGATTCTAACATCTACAACCCCGATGGAAGAATTACTAAAACTTCTCCTGGTGGAACAACACTGGCAGACAATTCAAGTTTCAGGGACAATCGGGCTTTTAGTAAGATAAAACAAGCTCAATGGAGTCAAACTTGAACAGAAATTTGAATAAGATTGGAGGCATGGAGGAAGAACATAGGATGCTTGATAGCAAATTCGAGCAAGTTACGAAGAACCACTCCTCATGTATACACAATCTAGAAGTCCAAGTAGGGCAACTAGCGAGGGCAATGTCGACTCAAAATGCTGGAATTCTTCTAAGCAACACTGAGTCCAATCTGAAAGAACGTATCTTAGCTATCAGTAAGACCCAGGATGAGGAACCAGAGAAGGTAAAGGATGAAGAAGAAGGTCAACTTATTAAAGAAGACCCTTCGAGTGAGCCCATGATTGAGTCACTTAACGCAACTCGACTTGTATTTCCATTCCCTATTGTCCAACAACGAGAGTTATATGAAAAGACAGAACTAGAAAAATTACAGGAGATTGAGTAAAATAAGGCTGAGGAAGTAATAGAACAAATATAGACAAAGCACAAATTATTGGAGTCCATCAAGAAGAAGGTTAAAGAGCGACCATTAGAAGATGACCTCAACATAGCTACGAAGAAAGAGGACCCAGGGGACTTTTTCATCCCGTATAATGTCAACAGGATCATCATAGACACGGCATTCGTGGATTTAGGCGGGAGCATAAATATGATGCCCTACACATATAGTTTGAAATTGGGGCTAAGAGAGTTAGTGCCCACTAAGTTTGTGGTCAAGACGGCTGATAGGACAATGCATAAATTTTTGGGGATTATAAAGGATGTGCCGATAAAGGTGGATGAATATACCTTTCCCATATATTTTTTCATATTAGACATTAGTGAAGATATGGACACCCCGATAGTTCTTGGAAGACCGTTCTTGGTCACCGCACTTTCAATAATTGATGTTGATGGGGGTGAATTAACTCTTTGAATAGGAAAGGAGAAATTGGCTTTCAAGGTGGCGAGAAGAGAGAACGGTTCTCTTTCACCTCCAGTGAATACCAAGGAACACAAACCTCGAGGAGAATGGGAAGATATAAAGATTCTTGGGAATGCTTTTAGTAAGAAGCGCTCGCGAAAGAGATGGCGAGGAAAAGAGAATTGCAAGGAAGGTGGGGACAGCAATAGGGTAACTCAAGTTCAAATTTTGAGATTAATGACAGCGTTACCATCGCACCATTCATTCCAACCACCTTGAGCTTAAAAGAGCATCGAGCTATCCACATAAAAAGAAATGTTACATGAGAGGCAACCCATAGAAAAATACTTCTTTGATTAATTTGTTAGAATGTTTGAAATTCTGTAGTTAAGATTAGTTTTGTTTTTGAATAAAAATCGAAAAAGGAATCAGATTTCGGAATTATGTGGATGACGTGCAAGCATGAAAAGAGAAGTGAAAAAGGGCCACAAAAGAATCAAGCAGTGGAAGTGCAAAGATTGAAAAAGAACAAAAGAAGCAAATCAGGAAATGGTGATATGCCACTGCAACTATGCATTAAAAGGGAGGACGAAAACTTTTAAAGAAAATTTTACCTTTTTACCCTTTTTACCACCTATATATTCAGTTCTAACTTCATTTTCACTTTTACTTTCACTTTCATGTTCACTTTATCTCTCTAGAATTCAAACATCCAAACACTCTTACCTCTCACTAAAAATTTTAACCTTCCGGTATTCTTCCAAATTCTTGCTAAGTATGTTGCGCATTAAATAATCAGCCCAACGGGAACCATGTGGACGACAACAAGTTGCGGGATAGGAGAGACAGAACTGAGCGGTAGACTTTGGTGTGCCTTTCCTAATCTACACCAAGGAGAAAGGTACTAATTTTTTATACCTTCATGTTAGACAAATTATAGTACCTAAATACTTTGATTTTGGCACACTTGATAGGCTAGAATTGCATAAGTGAGTAGAAAACTTAGCTGAGAGGATTTAGTGGGCTCAATTCATTTGATTTCAATTCCCTATTTATGAGGAGCTTACACTGGAATTTTTCACTTCCTTTACCTACAACTCTAGGAATCTAAAAGAAGTGTGATTTAGGTTGGGAGGATGAGCCTATGAATTAAATATTGAACTCATGTGCGAGATGTGTAGATTCCCCGAATCCTCCATCACCGATCATTATGAAGACTTTTGTCCTTCCTAGTATTGAAATGAACTTACTGGAATTGAGCAATTTCATACAAGAATGCTCACAGCAACACTATATGGTCCCATGAACACTTATTGCTGTAAAAATTTATGTGTCAGCTAGTTTTCAATTAAAGTGAAACCAACAAGTGTTCTATCATGGAACTTTTTATGTTATGGTGCATAGACCATAGTATTCTAGTCTGCTCATCCATGCATGTGCTTAATGCCATTATTGCAACTCCGCACAAGAGTAGCAACAATCTAAGAATAGGGTATATAGTGTCTGCTATTGTAGAACACTTTGGCATAGAACAGAGGGGGTTAATGGTCCATCCCCCTAACTTCCTACATCATTACCACTTATAGATGGCTAAAAACCTACATCATAATATGGAATTGAGGGAAATCAGTGAGAAGACATATGTCAGGATCAGGGTAAGTCAAGCGAGTTCGAGCTCATCACCACCTCGACAGGAAGAAGCAGCAAGTGAAGAACCCGAGGAAGAAGAGGAAGAAGAACAAGGTTGGAAGAAGGTTTTACATGCAATCATCGGGACTAACAAGACACTAGTAGAGATGGCGAGAACACAACAACGCCAGAGCAGGGATATCTAACAGATCCATTGGTATTTCAAGTCTCAGGGCATTCAATTGCTGCCTTCGACACCATATATCATCATCTCTATCTCCTTAGGATTTATACCTAGCCCAATTTTTCTTTTTCAAATTAGCCTTCAGTTCTATTTTGTTTTTATGTTATTTTATTTGTTTTCTTTCACTTTAATTTCTGTTTTGTCTTTTCTTATCTTATGTGATGTGTACTTCCTTCTCACATTGAGGACAATGTGTTGTTCAAGTATGGGGAGGGATTTTGTGTTTTGCTTGTGTATGTGATTTTACATACTGTATGATAGTTATTAGGTTGCATTGTGCGAATTGTTTGAATGTGTCAATGGCTTAAATGAAGTGAAATTCATTTAATTTTAAATATATTCTAGTAGGTTGTAAATGATCATTAGCTCAAAAAATTAGTAAATTATGGTTCTTTGGATAAATATACAGCTTAATTAGGACTTAATGTAAATTGAGCACCCTATAGGTTGTCACATTCATTCATAATTTGAGGCCCTTTAACTTAAGTAGCTTAACTATTTTTTTCATGAAAATGAATAGCTAAAAACAACAAAGTAGTTGAAAAAAATTGTTTATTTTGTTAATAAATCACTATTCCATTGACCTTTGGGTTATGAATAGAGCTAGTAGCCAGTTGAAAACATGATAATAGCTGAGTAACTAGATCGACATGCATCACAAATGTGTGCCTTCGTGTCAAAAGGCTATAATGACATTTTAACCAAACTATCTAATAAAAGGACTTAGCCGAGTAACCGGATCGATATTCATCACCAAAGTTTGCCTTCAAGTAAAAGACTAAGTCTATGTTTAAAAAAATGTTTTTGTAATAAAAACCTACTGGACTTGTAATAAGCTTGAATTTTCATGAAAATGTACTTAGGAATAGATACAGAGTTTGAAGGATCAAAGAATTATTAATGTGTGTGCACAATTTAAAAGGGTAAATAAATTGACACTTAGATCTTAATTAATTTGTAAATTTAGTTCAAAGCCTTTACATATACATTTTTTAATGATTAGATATAACTTATCAGATTGTGTTCAAGATTAAATTTATTTCATGAAGCCGAAGCCATTGCCTCGTTTTTGCATTGTGTGTATTATGTGTTGTATGTTTTTTGTGTTATTTACTTGAGGACAAGCAAATGTTTAAGTGTGGGGATGTTAATAGTTGTGATTTGTATTGTGTTTTAGGGTGTAATTTGTTAGGTATTTAGTGTGAATTTGAGTGTTGAGTGTGTATTTATGGTTTAATTATGTTAGTTTATATGTTTAAGTGTTTTTTATGGGTTAGTATGAGTCTTTAAGCTTAATTGTTATATTTTTGAGATAGCTTAATGTATTTGTTAGTGTTTTAGGATAAACAGTAAACAACGGAGAAGTTGCGAGGAGTTTCGGGCTAGAAACATAGCCCACGAATACAAACGTGACAAAGAGGGATGAGCCAGGGCAACTAGGCCACGATCATGTACTTTGGTTCACAATTGTGACATAGGGGGTTAAACGCTAGCCATGACCTACGTCGAGCTGAAGCAAAAACTTGAGTTTTGCAAGACTTTTCGCACCGTTTCGACCCTGACTTAAACCTAGGGCATCCAAAATATAAATACATCATAAAGGGACAGAACTAGCAGCCTTGGGGAGTCTAAAAGGAGAGCATTCATGACAGCCACGTTTCGAAAAAACCTAGAGAGTTATCGAGAGATTGAGGAAGGAGACGAAGGAAGAGAGTCACAGAGACAAAGCTTAATGTGACGTACTTCCCTGAATAGGTGGTTTCCTACAGTCGCTACCTCCAAGAATCCATTCTGACAGTATTTCTATTGTTATTTCAATTTTATGGATGTATAAAATTAGGATGATTATTGAAATTAACTGTTATCGAGTGTTGATTCATGTTTAAACTCACTTTTGGGGTTTTTGTCCTTGAGATTGTTATTTCAATTTTATGGATGTATAAAATTGGGATGATTATTGAAATTAACTGTTATCGAGTGTTGATTCATGTTTAAACTCACTTTCGGGTTTTAGTCCTTGAGATTAATAAAGCTTGGTTGATTGTGTTTTTATTGATTTAATTGTGATTCAATATCTGTTCATAATAATTTGGCAATAAACTGATAGGGTGAGCCGAGTGAAAATAATCAAATTAAGCTAACTAGAGTTAGGTAATTTGATAGGTAGAGAATTGAATCAAACTAGTATAATCATGTAACGAGAGATCGAGCATAGGTTCCCGGTAGGTTATTAGACAATTATATAACTAACTAGGTTCTAGGTCAATTGTGAATCAAGAGATCACAATTCCATAACTTAAGTTAGGGATTATAAATTAGGGTTAAGGATTATAACTCAAGAAAGAGTAATCTACCCTACGACCGTCTAGACCCATTAATTCAATAATTGCATATTCAGTTAGATTTTTTATTAATTTCATATTAAAAACCCCTTTTCTCTCACTTGGTAATTTCTAGGTTGATTTTTGGATTGGGTTGTGTGATTTGTTACTTGTTTAGGTTTCTACAATTTAATTCTTGAAATTAATTGTTTGATTGATTTATTTTCTACATTAGTTTATTTGTTTTAAATTATTGTAATTAGTACAACCTTAGATTTTAGGACTAGACTTGCCTCCTCGTGGGATCAATACCTTAGGTAATACGTGAACAACCCGTGCGCTTGCGGAAATTTCTAAGGTTATAAATATTAAAACTTGGCATACGTAACCTTGAGATCACTAATTCTTAACAAAAGAGCGTGAGAGGACAAAGAGCAGGAGTTTATGAGGTGAGATCGAATCAAGAATTGGCTATATAGTTAGCTAAGTTAATGAAGTATGCAACTACCCTAAAATGTTCCAAATTAAGATGTGTGTGATATATGTGGAACTTATGGTCATGAAGTGAATGTTTGTACGTATTCTTATGAAACTTTTGATTGGGAGGAATTAGTGAATGCACTTAACGGTTTTTAACGAAGGGAGCAAAATGATCCGTATTTGAACACCTACAATCCTAGATAGAGAAGCCAACTTAATTTTTTATGGAAGACCAACAATCCAGCAATGCAACCCCAACAACAATACCAAAATTTTCATAGGCCAAATTATTACCAAGGGCAATCCTCAAATCAAAAGCTACAGAGCAAGCCTTCTTTGGAGGAAAGCCTGAATGTGTTTATTCATGTAACATCTCAAAATTAGGAAATGAACACTAAGAGTTTTGAGTCTTTGGAGGCATCTGTGAAGAGGATTGAGATCTAAGTAGGGCAACTCGCTACTCAAATGCACAACAATCAAAAAGGAAAGTTGCCTAGTCAACCTGAGCAAGCCCACGCTATCACTGTGATAAAAAGTGGCAAAGTGATTGACAATCATGTGTGAATTTGCATCTGAGTTGTCTGATGCTGATTATTAAGAAAAGGAAAGCCTCACCCAAGAAGAAGATGAGTTGAATGAGAAAAGCAATGGGAGAAACTCTTCTGGTCACATTCAAAAGGGTAAGCAACTTAAGCATGACACCAAGGACAATGAATGACAAAAACTATATAAGGTGATAGATCATTATCGACCACCAATTTCATAACCAAGCCACCTTAAGGAATAAAAGCAAAATGAGTAGTTTTCCTATATATGTAACCTGCTTTCTAAGGTCAATATTAATCTGCCCTTGTTAGATGTGATTAGGAAAATTCTTACTAAGGTGTTGGTTTCGGAAGTAGCAAGTGCAATTTTGCAGCAGCATTTACTGCCCAAACTAAAAGATCCAGGATGTTCTATCGTAAAAGTATCAATGGGTAATGGTGATGAGATTAAGGGTATGCTTGATCTTGGAGTGAGCATAAACCTTATGCCTCACTCTATTTATGAAAAATTGGATCTAAGAGAGTTAAGACCTACGAATATGTGTTTGCAATTAGCTAATAGGTCAATCTGTTATTCAAAAGGAATAATGGAGGAAGTGAAGAGGAAAGAAAAGGAGCACTTCATACTCCTAAAGAGGCCTTTGATGGCCACCACTAACACTTTGATCGATGAGAAGAATGGGAAATTGACGATGACCATTTTGGGAGAAATAGTAGAATTTTCAATCTTTAATGTTGAAACTATTCCTACTTCTACTATTCCTGAAGACTTTTCTTTTGTTGATCAAGTTAATGCTACAGATTTTTATTTTACCTTACAGAAAGAAAAAGAAAAGATGCTGGACTTGGTTAAGGAGGGTGATGAATGCTTCCAATTGTTAGGGGATGCAACTAAGGAAGTATTTGGGAGATTATTAGAGACAGATTCAAATGAAAAGGTGGAAACAGTGGAATCAATCACTTTGAGTGAGCCACCTTAGGTATGACTAATGAGGCATCCAGCTACAAGACATTAAAGAAACAACCCATTTAATTTCTATTTGTTTTTTAATTATCTGTCTGTTGTTAATTTTCTTAGTGAACCTTAACTTAGTTTGTTTTATTTGTATGTGTAGGCCTACTCTTTTGTCTCTATTATATGTTATTCCTTGTAGCTATCTCCACCCCTTAATTTAGTACTCCATGCTTGTTACCAAGCTTCATATCGCATCGATACAACCACCACCCACACTTTCGTATTGTATTTCTATCCCTTTCTTTGTTTCCTATTAGTTTAATTTCTTTCAGTTTTAGTGTTTGTCCTTGTTTATGTTATTTTTTTATCTTTTGTCTTAAACCCCTTTTTTACTTTTTTGTATCACATTAGGAATAGTGTGATGTTGAAGTGGGGGTATTAACAAAAAATATCATTATTTATGTATTGTATGCTTTTTTTCCATTTAATATTTGCCTGCTTAGACTGATTAACTTGGATTTTGGTTAAAAGGACATTAGCTTATTGTGATAAATGAATGACACTTTTCATTTGGTAAGAATTTGAGCTTTTTTAAACTATTAAACACTAAATTCAAGTATCCTTTGCTAAGAGTGTTCTTTCATGATTAAGGAACTCTAAAACTTGCTTGCAAATATAGTCGAGATCATATAATCTCATGCAAACGTTGAAATGATGAAGGCAATTAGGATTTTGCCCTTTTTGCTTAAAAAGCCACCATGATGTTACCTTTAGTGATGTTAAAGTGGTGCCCTAAAGGCAATCACCTTCAGCACTTTTGTAAAAATTTTATTTTGATTAATAAAGTGAAAGGCATTTTTCATTAATTTGATATTCGTTAATATATGAATTGATATTGATCTTAAATC